>JABYQK010000039.1:0-295948 GCA_022606075.1 Fomitopsis betulina
CGGAGAAGAGTGGATCGTAGAAGGGAGTAGTGAAGATCCGATGACGCATAACCGGGAACGACCACCCTCGAACTATGCATTCGAGGAAATGCTCCTATATCCACTCGACACCGGCACTATCATCTATCTCTTCGACGGACGGGCGGATGTTAACGTGGCGCGGATTGTGTACCTCGGGCAAGAAGGCGGAATACTAATCCCTGTCCCTCGAAGCGGACCTAACAGGCGGAGCACTCATTCATCGGACGAGTACTGGGACCAACTCCCGGATCCATTTTCGGCCGGCGAATCTCCTCCGCGACATGGGGAACTCGGGTACCGAAGCGACGACGCATTCTAGAGAGTGGTTGTCGAGGACGTCAACCATACGAAGGGGGTACTGTTACGATAATGGTGGACACGTGATTGCGGACGAATATTTCTTTTCATTGCTTACTCTCATGCTCTTACTCAGACCTCGGACTTCCGTGTGGGCCCAACCCCACGCTATCTCCTGACGACTTACTCAGCGCAACCTGGACAGTCGTACCACTTCTCCTCCTGTTTTCTTATTGGCTCTTTCTCAGGTATTCCTGCCCTGAACTTGGATGTATATAAAGCAGTAGTTGTTAGGAGGTCGAACCTCAGTTCGACCTACTGATTCATTCAGTTCTTCGTCCTCATTGGCCTGACGAGCAGGCTACTCTTACGCAGTGTAGCGGGACGCTAGCTTACCTGGTTAGTTATCTGTGAGGCTTGATGCACACGAAAGTTGCTGTTGAGCGACTTGGGATTGTACTACGCTACAGGGGTCCTTATATACATGTAGGAGACCGTCTGACTAAGCTACTGTATAGTACCAATCCCGATGCATGTGATTCTATCTACAATGCATGTGTTACTCCTGTTACCCGGAGTACCGGTGTGTGAACTCGGCTGCCTAGTTAGGCGCTCTCTATTGTTCAACACTCCCCCTTGCTAAGTGCAGCGGTAGATGCGCGCAAGCATTAAATGGCGCATAGTGCAGCCGACTATGCTGGACTTCTAATCGTAGAATCTTAGTCCGAGCATTCCTCTGAATTTGAGGAATTTGATACGACCCAAGTTCTTGGTGAACAAGTCTGCCGGATTGTCATCAGTGCTTACGTAGAAGACTTCGACTTTCTTGTCTTCTACTAGCTCCCTCACGTAGTGGTAGCGAATGTCAATGTGTTTAGACCGACGCTCCGTGATGGGATTGGAGCTAATGAATATTGCTCCCTGATTGTCCGAGCAGATAGGCAGCGGTCCGAGCTTGTAGCCGATCTCCTCTAGGAGCATCTTTATCCAAGCTACTTGTCGCGAGCAATCGCTCAGCGACATATACTCAGCTTCAGTGGATGACAGGGCAACTGTCTTCTGTCTTCTAGACAGCCAACTGAACGCGCCGTTCGCGAACTTTAAGAAGTGCCCAGACCGTGACTTTCTGGCTTCTGGGCTGTCTGCCCAGTCAGAGTCAGTGCACGCCAATAATCCATTGCCGCTTTGTCCTTCATAGACTAGCGCATAGGATTTTGTACCAATTAAATAGCGGCAGATGTACAGCGCTCTGTTTAAATGGTCCTGTGACGGATTTGCTGCAAATTGCGCAAGTAATGTCACGGCGTAGCAAATGTCAGGTCGAGTTCCAAGCATTAGGTATAGCAAGGAACCGATGACGGTCTGGTACTTGCTTCGAAGCGCTGGGTCAGCTGTGCCAGTATTGGCAACAGGCTTGTATCCAGCAGGGAGTGGAGTTGGCGCAGATTTAGCGTTCTGCATGCCACAGCGCTGCAGCACTTTCTCAAGGTAGGCGCATTGATCCAAATGGATTTCGCGGCCTTTCCGAGTTATGCGCATGCGCAGGAATTCCTTGACGTCGCCTAGATCGCGACACTCCCACTTCTTCATGAAGCGGTCCTTTAATGAAAGGACTAGGGTCTTATCTTTGCCACAAAATATGGCATCGTCTACATAGACAATGATCAGCACGAAGCGACCATCTTTTGTCCTATAGACGAATATTCCGGCGTCGGATACAAGGCGTTTACAGCCAAGTTCCTTTAGGGACTCATTGAGGGTGCGCCACCACGCAAGCCCTGCCTGCTTAAGTCCATAGAGAGCGCGAAGTAACCGGAGTACTTTGTGCTCTTGGCCTGGTACTGTAAAGCCTTCAGGCTGCTCCATATAGATTTCCTCGTCGAGCTTGCCATAGAGATAGGCGTTACGGACGTCGAGTCCGGAGACATGCATATCCTCAAGCGCAGCTAAGGCGAGGATTAGACGTACAGTCTCAAAGCGTACGACTGGAGAGAAAACCTGATCATAGTCAAGGCCTTCAATCTGGGAGTAACCCTTGGCGACCAATCTGGCCTTTTTACGACCGTCAGTTTTGACGTCAAATACCCAGCGGTTTTTAGTGACCTTTCGTCCCTTAGGACGGTCAACCAATTCATAGACATTGCGTTTGCGAAGTGCCTCAAGTTCTTCGCGACACGCTGCCATCCACTCCTCAAGCTCCTTTTTAGGTAGCTTTAGTATATCGCGGAATGACCATTCTCTCGGGCTGGTCCCGTCTGGTAGATCGTTGTCGAGGGTGGGTAGCGCTTTTGCAAGCAGCAACTCGACTAACTTAACTCCCCCTTCCCGGCATAATTCTGCCAGTAGTAACTCAGCGCTTTGCGCTTCATCCTCATCGGATGGGGCGGACTCGACAGGTTCGTCGCGTGGAGGATGATTTGGCGCAGAACTAGGTCCGGGAACCTGTTGTCTTTGCTGCCTTTGTGGTCCGGTTTTGGTACGGGAGCTACCCGCATCCTCACCGACCATCTTTTTCCATCTCCCCTGATTTTCGATGTCCTTTACTATGTCTTGGGGCTTCCGCTGCTCACCATAGACATTACCTCTACGAGTTACTGGTCTCCGCTCCCTTGCTGAACGTCGCAGCTCCACTGGGGGCGCAGGGTGTTCTACCGGTGCATGGGGCGGCGGTACTGGGTCTGCGGGCGCATCCTGCAGCTCCTGCTCATCGTCATGAACATGACCGTTTCCCCTTTTAGGAAGGTGATGTTTTGGATGATCATCATCGTCATCCTCATCTACCTGAGGTGTGGTATTTGGTTGATTTTCTGGGATCATTTCTTCTCGAGGTGGCCAAACTCGAGTTGTACCCCGACGATTTGTCAAAGGGCACTTAGGAAACATAGTTTCGTCAAACATCGCGGTGGATGATCTGAACAAAACATTATCTGGTGCTCTCATGAAGAGCCATCCGCCAGTGCGCTCTGTAGAGCCATCTCCCCCAAGGTAAATCATCAGCTCCGATTTGGGCGATAAACCGTTTTTTCTAACGTCCTTTGGTATGAAGACGTACGCACCGCAGCCGAAAACGCGCAGGTGCGCCACAGATGGCGGCTCGCCGTTTATCAATTCGTAGGGGGTAAGCCAATTAAGGCGATGAATTGGCGTCCTGTTGTAAACATGGACTGCATGATCCACGGCGAATTCCCACCAGGATGGAGGTAGACAAGCATCATGGCGCATTGCCTCTGCTTTGTCCATGAGCGTCCTGTTGAAACGCTCAGCTCTGCCATTCTCCTGAGGAGTATGCGGCGAGCTCTGAAGGATCTCTATGCCATTATCCTTTAGAAGGTCTTTGAATGCAGCGGAGACGTATTCTCCCCCTGCATCAGACAACCACTTCTGCACTGTCTTTCCATATTTAGTTTTTATCATGGCTAGGAATTGCCTTGTGGCTGTAATCGCTGCAGATTTCTTGCGCAGATTTACAGTCCACGCGTGCGATGAAGCGTCATCATAGTACAGTATGTAGTACTTGTACTTATGATAGGAATCTACTGGGAAGGATTTTAAATCCGAATGAATAAGTTCAAACGGTGCCTTTGCCCGGTAGTTGGATGGCGGGAAAGACTTAGAGTGCATTTTCCCTTTTGCACATCCTTGGCATATTGGTGAGTCCTTAGGAATCTCCACCTTTCTGGGAAACCCAGATGTATGCTCCTTCGCCTTTGCAAGCACGTCCTTAGAAGGGTGCGCAAAACGGCGATGCATAGTCGAATAATCGACTTCATTTACGTTCACATAAATATTCTGAACGTTTTCACCCGATTCAGCCACGAGGGTGAAGGTGGTAGTGTCCGGGTGCTGCGGTGTAAACCTGAATAAAGGTTTCCGCGCTCCTGGTTCATACAGACTGATATGCTGCGCTGTTGCGCGCAAGTCTAGTCCGTCTTGGAGGAACATCCCCAATGACAAGAGACGAGCCGAGCAATTTTCCATATAATAGACAGGATATAGGCGCGTTTGCAGCCATTGTTCGTCTATTTGGTAGTTTAGGAACACAGTTCCTTTGGCAATTATGCTTCCTACCGCTCCTTGTTGTGCCGTTTGAGTACGGATAGGAGTCTGGAGATACTCGAAGTCTGAGAAGTCTCTTATGTCATTTGTAATGTGCAAAGATGCACCTGAGTCCAGTAGCCACTCACACCATACTGGACTCATTTGTTTGGGATGGCGACAGCGAAGCTGTGCCCGACCTGCAGCCATATAGGCGCAAAGTCTCCCCCTGACGTCAAAGCCCCTAAGGGCGACGTCCAGGCAAGCTAACCTGACCCGCAGCGGACGCAGCCATATAGGCGCAGTACCGCGCAGTGTTCAGGGCTCATAACCTGACGAGCAGGCTACTCTTACGCAGTGTAGCGGGACGCTAGCTTACCTGGTTAGTTATCTGTGAGGCTTGATGCACACGAAAGTTGCTGTTGAGCGACTTGGGATTGTACTACGCTACAGGGGTCCTTATATACATGTAGGAGACCGTCTGACTAAGCTACTGTATAGTACCAATCCCGATGCATGTGATTCTATCTACAATGCATGTGTTACTCCTGTTACCCGGAGTACCGGTGTGTGAACTCGGCTGCCTAGTTAGGCGCTCTCTATTGTTCAACATGGCCTTGAGCCCGATTCACTCGACTTAGGAGATATTCTCCTTGAAGTCTCTCTGACATCCTCGCTCGCTGAAGAGCACGAACGAGTATACTGATCTCTGATTTGATAGGAACCCTGAAGGGTTAGGTTGTGACGCTCAGGCCATCGAGCGTAACAAAGTGCACCATGGGGGACTTTGATTTACTGTGCCTTCCTACGTGGAACGGCATCTCAGTGTTGAGATCAGATGTGGGAACATCCGAGAGCTCCCACTCATGACTCATTAACGCCAGGGTAGGATGACCCGGGTGAAGAGTTTTGATACGGAGAGCATGCTTCTCCATGTATCTTGTCATGTTCACTTTCACCAGAACCACTCCAGCAATCAGTTCCATGGCTCCAATCAGGGTCGTTCGGAATGCCCCCGTGATCCATCTGATGGCTCGGGATTGCGCCCCCTGCATCTCTTTCGCAATCCAGCCAATTCCTTTCCACCCAGGTTTCCACCACAGGTGCGCACCGTAGCACATGAGCGGAAGCACATGTGCTATGTATAATTGTCTCTTTTGCATGGGGGTGAACCCCCGAAGAGAGTTACCTAGCATGGTGAGAGTAGACACCATGCTAGCTGCTTTGGCCGCATAGAAGCGGATATGAGATTTGAATGATAATTTGGGATCCAAATAGAATCCTAAATATCTCATTGACAACTTTGGAACGATGTGATTGATCTTTCGATCAATCTCGATCACTACGTCTGGGCCTGTGGGCTTATCCGGCTTCCACGGTTTCCACTTCTTCCAGAAGTGCATGACTTCCACTTTATCAGCTTCTACTCCCAACCTGACCCGTAATAGGTCACCATTGAGGGAGTGGAACATAACTTGCAGGTACTCCACATTGAGTTCCACCTGTGTAATATTGTGCCGAATCGTTGATTTCAACGGAGCAGCTACCATGAATGCACCGTCGTCCACATAGAACTTCAGTGTACCATTCCCAGGCATCTTGTGATCCACTGGGAAATGTTTATGTAGGATAGGAGCAATATACAGCCCCGATCCCATCGGAGAGAAGGCAGATCCCTGACCCACTCCCAGCGGTGTGGGAGTGGCGTCCGTGAGCTTGCTGTTAAACAAGTACTGAGTAAACCGGCCCTTTAGATAATCAGCGAAGAACTCAACCAAGTCCTCTGCAAACCCTTCATGCCTCAACATCTCAACGAGAATGTCGTGATTTAGAGACAGGTAGAATTAAGACACATCCAACAGCAACATTGATGGAGTGAGGTCTCACGCCCAGGCTTCATGCACAAAATGCACGACTTCGATGCCCGCATCAGTGGTACTGTGTTACATTGTACTGCCGTACTGACATGGATGCATGATGCCAAATTTTTGAGCATCAAATTGCATGCGCTTCGCAAGTATTTTTTTCAAATAGCTTGCCAAACACACTGAGAAGACATATCGGGCGATATGCTTTGGCTTTAGTGTAATCCGGCTTGTTAGGCTTAGGGATTACTACTGTTATGGACCGCTTGAATGCAGTAGGGAATTTGTGCTTCTTAATGCAGGCATTAAAGAAAGCTTTGAAGAACTGGTAGACCTTAGGTCCCCAGTGGATGTATGTGACATTGTCATTTTTGTCCGTTTTCTTTTCTATGCAATGGAATATGGTCTTAGCCCATAGCCAATTGATATGATCTTCCCCACCGACCGAGGTGTTGCTCGTGTCTGCAAAATTCTCAGATATTTCCTCATTGGAGATGTCGTTGAATGTCCGAGTTTCCCATTTAGGAAGCTCGTCCATGATGCTCATGTCCACTTGTCGGGGGACCGACGGAGTGAACTGTTCTTGGAATTCCGTTTGAAGGTCTTCCTGGCTGTCTATGACGGTGCCATCAGCGCGCTTGATTTGCACACTGGAGTCAAGCCGTCTGGGCCGCGTCCACGCAACATAGTTAGATATGAGTTGCAGGTGCGCGTGAGCGATGATCTTGTCAAAGAAGACCCTCTTAGCATGCTTAGAAGCAGCTGCTACCCATTGGCATGCAGATTTCACGCCCTTTTGCATGGTATCATGTAAGTCATTGTACCTTTCATACTGGACGCTTCGGCATCCCAAGGTGTGGAAAGCTAAGCCCCTTAACTTTCGCAGTAACTTAGTCCTTTTACGGGCTAAGTGCAGACTTTTGGAGGCCTGTGCGCACTCTTCATTCCACCACGTCTTGGAATGGCCAGTGCGATTGGGTTTGGAAGCATGCTTCTTCCAGAGCTCTTGAATACCGGAGAATAATGCTTCCCCAGTGTTCTCAATGTCTTGTGCACTCTCCCGCTCAAGTGGGAGGCCCGCAATTAATTTAGCCACATCTTTGTTGAATTTCCAAGAGCCCTTGGAAACCCGACCAAGTGTGGGTTCAATATTGGGTGCTCCACCCGCTAAAACTTTCCAGACCAAGGGCGAATGATCGCTCTTGTGCCTGGCTCCGTGTTGGACCCTAAAGTCCTGTATTTCATAGTCGCCTCTCTTCCACACCAAATCCAGTGTGTATCGAGGCAACGCTGCGTTGTTCGACTGCCATGTAGGTGGTCCATCCTCACTGTTAACCAGGAGGAGTTGGAGCTCAGCAGCGAGGTCCAATAATTCTCCGCTCTTTTGAGCATGAGGCGGGTTCATGTTATGTTCCCGAGTGTGCTTATCCCATGAGGCATGGCACAGATTAAAATCTCCACATAACATGGAGATAGGAGGAAGGTGCGCTGAAACATTTAGCAGGTGTGAAACTGCCGCATGCTCATTGCTATCATTGTACACATTGAGGATCGTGAACAGCCCGTCTGGTGTATTGATGCTAACCAGCAATGTGTCATTGTGTGACATGTTGCCTGTAATGACATGAGGCAAAGTGCCTCTCCACTTATGGTTGACATAGGTTGCCACTCGTGATTCCTTGCTAGCTCCATAGCATGCAAAATTACGGTGTGCGCATGTTTGTTCATACACATCACCTTTCTTATTCTTGCTGGAGATGACCATTCTGATCTTTCCCCAGAATATTTCCTGGATGCATATAATGTCTGCATCTCGGTACTTTTCGAGAGGCTGGGTGGTGTTCTCGTGGGACTTCTGTACGTTCACTGATACGCACTGAATAGTATATTGTGGAGCTGCTTCGGCTTCCACTTCCATGTCCTGATGTACATGTTCCAGTGCACCCTCGTGCCCGTATAAAATATGATCTAAATTTGGAACGGGGCCAGCTTCCACATCGCCTGCTGCCTCTGCTCCCAACTCCTGATCCATCTCTGCCAATAGCCGCTCCGCGGCGGCTCTCAACTCTGCATTCCGGTCAAGTGGCTCCGGTAAGGAAGGGGACACGCTGCGCGCTGAAGTCCCCCGTTCAGCCCTGTTGTAGGTTGTCATTAATAAGGCAACTACTCACGAGATTTACGCATCCATGACCATGCTGGTCACTTCCGCAAGTCCTTGAGACATGTCTTCAATAAACACTGTCTCTGCTGTCTTCCTCGCATCCTCAGAAGCCTTCTGAGCTTCCTTGAGTGTCTTCTTGATGGAGTCAAGCTCCTTCTTCTCGCGCGCGAGCTGATCCTTCACCGACTCTGCATGCGCAGAGTGGTTCTCGATCCATTTCTTCTCCGACGAATGTTGCCAGAACTTGCAATTGATGTGATCCGAGGGGCCATGACCCTTTGTCTTGCAGTTGGGGCAGTAGGCGTGCTCTGGCGGACACTCGTCCGGAGCATTGCCACTGTGAAGGCGAATCCCCGCACAACAGAGAGCGGAGCTCTCGTGGGCGAGGTCTTGGTGCTTGGAGCCGCAGCAACCACAGAAAAAGCCCATCTGCGAGCACCGGCCAGCGGAGTGACCCCACCGCCAGCATCTCGTGCAAGAGGGCATTGAGTTCTGGGCTGAGAGGTGCCAGATGCGATATGCGCGACCAAAGAGCTTGATTGCGAACTTATCTGCACAGAAGCGCTCCGAAATGGAGCTGCACACCATGTCCTTGATGTAGCATGCCCAGATGCCTGAGCCGCCTGGGTTGCCCTCAAACTTCGCGACCGGCGCAGAAGTGAATTCCAGCACGAAATCGGCGAACTCCTTGGTCCGCTTATCCGTTTTGGTGCTAGCTTGGAGTTCCGCCCACACTTCGTGCTGCGAATACTCACCAACTGTGGTGCGGCCGCCCAGAGTTGTGATCTGGCGCATCTTGGGGAATCCTTCGATTCCGACCCGCGTGAGCGGTGTTGCAAAGTCAACTGAGGCCACCATGCCTGGCAGCTTCAGCGCTAACATGTTGACGACGGGGTTGCACACTCCGACCACTTCCTCCGACAAGGGGCGCGCTAAGAACTCCAAAATGGTGTCCTTGCCCAAGTGTTTGATGACAGCCTTGAGGGGCACATTCATGGTGGCGGCGGTGAGGCCTGACTTTGCCGCAGCGATGATGTCGTCGCTGGTGATGCTGGGAACGCCCCCGCTGAAAGCTATGGAACTCCGCACCACAAGGGTATGGACCATTTGCTGCCGGGTGCCCGCGTACTGCACGTGCTCAACAGGCTTGCCCTTCTGCTCCTTCTTCTCGGGCTTCACCTTTTCTTCTGGGCCGGCAGTAATTGCCTTCTGACCCGAGGGGATGGCACTGGTGCCCACGGGCTGCGCAGCAGCTGGGAAATGTGTGCCAGCGGGGCGCGTGTCAGGACCGAGGCCCCGAGTGATGGCCGATGCCTCGCTAAGTTGGATGGTGGGAGCAAGCTCACCAATAGTTGCAGCAGCGCAGAGACGGGCCCAATCAGAGACTGACTCCATCTTCCACTCCTCTGTGATTTCTCCATCCTCAGGGCCAGGAGCAGCCGCTTGCGCAGCGCCATTGTCACCGCGCGCCTTCTTAGGGGGCAGGGGACCTTCCTTGGACATGCCACCAGGGGCAGGCGTCGGAGCGGGTGCTGGGCGCTTCCGCGGGTCCTGGGTGGGAGCCGAAGGCTCTGCAGGCTTGGGGGCTGCACCCTTGGGTGCAGAGACGCCGGCATAGCTCGTGCTAGCCGTTGTTGCAGCCTTGAGACTGCCAAGCTCCTGGTGAGGTTCCTTCATCATCGCCTTGACATTGACCATGTTCTGGTTTGACTGCTCAAGCAACGTTGTGAGTGCCGCGACCTGAGCCTTGAGAGAGTGATTTTCCTCACCCGCGCGCTCCACCTGCATGTGGATGACCTTTCTCATGGATTCCATGGTGTCACCCACGGCTTCCATGTGCTGCTGGATGACTCCCAGCTTGCCGAAAGTGTCCCTACCAATCTCGCGCATAATGTCACGAGCGTTATCGAACCCCCTCACGATCATGTCGCGATCCTCCAAAGCCTGGATGGCCTGGTTGAGGGCGGGGCCAATGACGTTGTTGTCAAAGCACCGGTTCATTTCAGCAATGTGCTCCTTGGGAGCCACACTGGCAAACTCGCAGGCAAGTGCTGCGATGTGCTGTCCGATCTGAACGGAGTGATAGACCTCCAGTGGATATCCCAGCCGAATGCTCTCCTTGACATCATCGAGCATGGCTTTCTTGAGCTCCGAGGAACTGGAAGCAAGAATCTCACAGGCGTCACGGAGTGTACGAGCGATGGCCGAAATCACCGTATACGGTGTGTTGCCTGGAATGGCCTGGTAAAGAGTGTAATTTGCGGTCTCGATGACCTCAATATTGCTCTTCAAGGAGACCGCTGGAGTGGCCTCTCGAGAGGGCCCCGCGTAGGAGACCCCGCTCGGCATCGTAACCTCAGAGATTCCTCCCGAGGCAGCTCCCGACGGCTTGCTACCAGACCTGCCCTTCTTGCGAGCCCGCAGCGTGCGGTCATCTTCCTTGTCAGTGGACTCGTCGTCACTACTCTCGTCGCCCTGCAACGAGGTGTGAGACTTCCCACGACCGTGTGAACGGGGACGATAAGGGTGTACCTTATCATCTGCGTCTTTAATTACCGTGTCCACAGGGGACGCGGCTCTCTCCGGCTGCTGAGGTGTGGGAGGGAGATTGTCCCAATGCACTCCCTCGGGGAGTGACGGGACAGGGGCTTCCAATGCAGACGCTGGCATTCCATAATCAAAGACAAAGTCCTCCTCCACCTGAGGGAAGGTAGAGGGGACCGTCTCCGATGCCGACTGAGTCGCCGCCGGAGTGTCTGCAACCATGACAACCACGGTTTCACCGGTAGGAGGAGGGGGGTTGTAGCCCTCCCCAAGGGGAGAGCCAGGACTGCCCCTGGTACGTTCACGCCACGAGGACGTGCGGGTTATGCCAGACGCGCTGGCTTTGCGTTCGCTGCCACCAGGGCGAGTGTTGTAGTCCGCGGTTCGCGATGTGCCTGCCGCTGCAGCACTCGTCGAACCGGGTCGAGCGGTCGAGGGTGTTTTGTCGGCAGGAGGGCCCTCGCTGCGGGCGGGGGGACGGGGGGAAGTGGTCAATGGGGGTAGGCGTCTATCGGACATGGTGGTGGTACGAGGTCAAGACGACGGAATTAGAGCCTGCATGCAATGCACGACTGGTAACGTACGTCCGCTTCCCGCTCAATGTACTCCTGCTTCACGCGTCCGACTGGTGAGCCGCCACGACCCGCGTCGGCATCCATTGTTGAGAGTGAGTCAAAAGGACAGAATGACGAGAAAGTATGGTCGGCAGAGAGGAAAGGCTGGTCGCCACCAGGACTTAAGCGCCTGGTGGCGACCAGCTTGAAGTCTCGATCTGCGATGCGGTTACTACACCGAGCGGACTTCTCGAAATATCGTCCTCCTAACTACAGCGGACATGGCTGACACCGACGTCGCGGACTCGCTCCAAGTGCCAAGTACACCGACAAGTGAGCTGCCTCTTGTTGGGCTGATCTCATTCACTATACAGTACAAATGATGATCAACCACAAACAGCGCGCACGACAGTAATGGCAGATACGTAACATACAAGGCAGCGTACGTTACTACCGCAGACCTAAGCATGACAGCCAATAACTATAGAATAAATCTAGCGTAAATACGACACGCAACCAATTGCACGAGAGACGGAGACGGACAGACAGGTAGAGCGAGACAGAGTGCGACGGAAGCAAGTCCACGGTGAAGGAAAGACGAGATGCGAAACCGTGAGATGAGGGATACAGCAAACACAATATGGATGGATGTATATAATAACTACGCCGAGGCGGGTCAACCGAGCCGGCTGGAGGTAGAATGGCGTCGAATAGCGACCGTCGAAGTAGTGGATAAGTCCGTGCGGGGCACGCACAAGGGCCGCCAGAGATCAAGACTAGTCAACTATACAATAATTACACGTCGGCCCATGATTGTGAAGGCGGAGGCGAAGGCTGCACCGGGTCGAGTAACGGATCGAGGAGCGCGGTGGGAGGGCAAGTGTCACCGGTACTCCTCTTCGTACCGGGTGAAGCTGGCGTAACCTGTGGCTGGCACGCAGACCGGCATGCCGGAGACCGTGGACATCTCAATTGCCCCTCCCTCATATATTGGGCTGAGCTCGCTCGTCTGAGTCTGCACTTGCCCATAGACTGGGTAGGAGTCGAGCGGGTAGCCCTCAGATGGGTACAACGGATAGTCGTCAGAGTACCCCTTCTGCACGTCTGGAGGTGGATGGTACATATATGAGGCAGCCGCCCCTTGTGGCGGCACGAGGGAGTTTGATTCACCACCTACCAACACCGAAAGGCGCATCAGCAAACACATCTTCAGGAAGGCAAATGAATGGCATACATATGTCCTTACCAGCCTACGAAAGACACGCGTCAGACCATGCAGATAGGGAAGTCCGACAGAAGTAACATACCTCTTGGCCTCTAGGCGCCTGTAATGCATACGCGAGCTCGCTCGAATTTGAGCGCTGGATGGTCGACGCGGCATGCCCAGACATCTCCTCTCCACCATTGGACAGGCCAGGACTTGTATGCGACTGCGAAGCAGCATATTGCTGTGCTTGTGAAGCATTTAGGTGCGGTGGGGAGGGCCCCCCGTTTCCGACGTCGAGATCGGAAAACATCTCGACGAAATGTCCAGAGGCGCTACAAGGCGTTCATCAGCACAATTCATGCCAAGCTCTATCCCTGCGGACACACTGAGCCGTAGGCCAGAAAACAGAGAACTTGTGCATGACAGGGAGACATGATGCGCCCATATCGATACACCCTAGCCCCGACAGGGTAAATGTGTGTGGTAACATCCGCCCCACGCACCCCCGGAGGCGGAAGGAACGCGTAGCACCGCAGCTGAGGCCGTGGACTATAAACGCTCGCGACACCAGCACCACCCACAGAAAAGCTGAGCAAGAACAGGAAACACAGACTCACCAGCTTCCTCTCCGCCCCTCCATCTCGCCCTCCTTCGAATTCCCGCCCTCCTCGCTCCGGTACCAGCTCGTCCAGCTGCTCTCGCTCCCACCCGCCCCACCAAACTCGCTCACCCCGCTAGCGAAGCTCGCAACACTCGCCACGCTCCCAAGCCGCTCGCCCCCCCGCACCCGCTCCCACTCCGCGTATCGCTCCTGCTCCTCTTCGGGCTCGCTCGACATCGACCCGTGTGACTCGTATCCCGGCGGCGGCGCACCGAACGAGAAGCCCTGCTCCGGCAGCGGGCCCGGCGGCGGCGCAGGCACTGCGCGCGACGACCCCGTGTATACGTCCATCCCCATCCCCGCCGGCTGGGTGTATGCGCGCATCATCGCTGGGGGCGGCGGGAACTGGCCCAGGTCCATCCCAGCTGCGATTGACGCACGCCGCAGCGCGTTGTGGCTCGGTGAATGCGCGATCGAGTGCAGTCTCGATGCCGGGCTGTGCGTCGGGCTCGGGCTCGGGCTCGGGCGGAGGGAGAGCATCCCGTACCCGGGGGCACGCCCGCTGTTCGCGGCACGGGCGAGGTGCGCATATGGATGTGTGCTAAGGCGCATCGCGTGCGAGTCCGTCGTGGCGATGCTCGCGCGACGGCCTTGTGCGTCGTACGGGACCGCAGGGCTGTTGTACGTGTTCCCGGCGCCATACGCATTCGTCCGGAGCGACAGGTCGAGGGATTCCATAGGATTGCTTCCCGAGTTCAACGGCAGGTTGGGCAGCGATCCTCGGCGTAGGGCAAGGAAGTCGTTTGCCAACAGTACAAGCGACTGAGTGGAATATAATTGTGACGGCGACTGCTGGCTTCGTTCGTTGTAGAAGGTTGTCTCTGCATCGCCAACAGGCGCGCTAGACACAGAGCTGAGGTCATCGGAAGATTCGTCGAACGGTGACGTTAACTCAATGTTCACTGTAGGCAACGACGGTGCAGGGATGTCCTCCTCATTCTCGGGGGCACTGATCCCCGGGGTCTCGGTGTCGCCGGACACAGACGAGCCGTCCGAACCTTCCGAGTTCCCAGTATCTGGCAGGCCCTTCTGCGCGTCGTCCGCAGCTTCCAAGGTCGGCTGTGGCGCAGGAGAGGGAGAGGATAGTGATGAGGGGGCGGACTTGTCAGCCGAATCATTCGGGGTGTTCGTGTGGCGGATGGCGGCGACCTTCTTCGCCTCATTCTTCACCTTCGCGCGACTGTGGGAGAGCATAGGAATTGAGCATACACGTGCCCAGCCAGCATGACAGAAGAAGTTATCCCTACGTACCGATTTTGGAACCATACCTGCAGAGGCAAAGCACCGACGATCAGATCTTGCAAAAAAACAATGAACGGAGTCGACGTACCTGGACCTCTCTCGGAGTCATACCAAGCTGTGCGCTGAGTGCTTTACGCGCAGTCGCACTCGGTTTTGTCTCTTGCTTGAACATGTTCTCGAGCACCTTCAGCTGCTCGCGCGACGTGCGTTTGCGGTGCTTGACCTCGTTCGGCACATACGGGTAGAAGGAGCGCATGTCCACCTGCGTCGGGTCCATGCCTGGGCGTATGAGATGGGGTACACACGTAGTGTGGTGGTGCTGTGTAAGGTGTTGCGGTAGGTGAGAGTGGTGGGGATGTGAGTGTCCGTGGTCGAGGGAGAGGGAGTGTGAGGGTGGGCGGTGCCCTGACGGGGACGACAAAGACGCGGGATAGGTGAACGTGTGCTGAGGAAGACGGGACCCCTGAGGGACCGGGAAGTTTGGTAGTGACTGTGTATGATGAGGATGCGGGCGAGCCTGCAGATGGGGGGGTGGACCGCGATGTAAATGTTGGGGGTGGTAAGGGTCCACACCCTCCGGATGAGCGCGTGTATGCTGGTGAACAGCGTAGGTGAGCTGGGAGCCCTCGATGAACACTGAGTTGGCGAGGGAGTCCATTTATACTCGCGTCTTGGGATGGCAGAAGAAAGACGGCCGGATGCAAAACGCGACAAGGCGGGAGCTTCCGTCAGGATCGGTGCGATAGCGGTAACGTAACACACGGATGGTCAGGCGACGGAGGCAATTGGGTCTGGGAGACAGACAGATGGCGACAAGGGGTGGAGCAGGGGAGGGAAGGAGGATCCTTGACGCGAAGGAAAAGCAGACACGGCGCGAGGCGGGCGCGGCCACGGTCTCGGTTGCGGGCTGCAGCGCGGAAGCAATTCTGAGCGTAGACGACAGGTAGGTTGTGGGTGCAGCGGGTCACAGGTCGCAAGGAGGTAGGCGGAGGAGAAGAGAGAGACCGAGACCGACTGCGAGCAAAGGCACAGAGCGAGTGGAGACGGTGTGAGCGGTGGCAGGTGGCAGCAGCCAAGAGGCAGTGTATGAGACGCGGTGGTCACAGAAAAGGGGACGGGGATGGGGAAGACAGGATCTGCCCAGCGCTGCGTGGAGTGGAGGAGGACTGGGACTCTGGACAAGCCAGGGACGCGCGCTCGGCAGTACAAGCGCACTGGTAGGATGTACTCGCCCGAAATGGTATAGCGTGTAACACAGCTGATGGGTGCGCTGGGGGTGACTAGAAGTCCGTCTGTGAGGGTCTGGGCACTCGCGAGCGGAGGGAGGGATGGGGGAGGGCGAGGTGGGGGATGAAAGCGAACCGCGAGAGGAGAAGGGTGGCGTCGGGGACGCGAGGATGCGAGGACGACGCGGTCAGTGCGGGGAGGGCCAGCGACTGAGCTGAGTGGCCGGGCAGTTGCCGGATTGGCCGATTGAAGCCAGATCCCAGATCAGCGGCGTGTCTACGTAAGCAGGCTGAGATGTGCCAGCGACAGTCAGATCGAGGCGCGTTCTGATCGACGTCGCGTCGTCTCCCGTGACACTCTGCACGGGCGCGCTCAGCTCTGCTCAGCTCAGCTGTGTCGACGAGGCCCGCTGCAATCGCACCCTCGGCGTCTGTCGTACTCATTCGGGTCCTCTGTAGCCCGTACCCCTGCTACCTTCCCATCTCCTTTGCCTCCACGGCAACGCCAAGACGCCCCTCGCCAACTCTTGAGTAGTGCTGAGTGGTCTACCCGACCGTGGCAGCCCGTCCGCTTCCAAGTGTAATTACCCAGCAGCAGATCGCGCCTGTACGCGTGCTCGCCTGACAGCCAGCGCTCGCCTCACCTCCTCCTTGTCATGCAAAAAAGCCCTCGAGCTGCCTTCCCTGTCCCCTCCCTGGTGCTGCCATCTGCCGTACTTGCTTCCGTGACTGCGAGCATGTGCTACTGCGCTTGTTCGCCTTCGTTTATGCCGTAGGGTCAAAGCACGCCTCCTCTGATTGCCTACACCGTGCATCTGCCGTCGGGACCCGGTACTCGGGATACACGCGTGGACAGTAAGTACCCTACCTCGTGCTGTAGCTGGCAAATGCGCTATTCCCCGAGTTGGTCGGGTCGTAATGTGTTGCAACGCTGGTGTGGTGCCCGGGCAATCGCGGCGCGTTTCACGTTCACGTATGTCCGCATCCTATACACAACCCTACAATCAAGCCCATTTCTGCGCCTGTGGGGTGCCGGCTGTCACTGCACCCTGTGTCGATGAGTTGCTCGAGCCTGGTTCTTGTCCCGCACGTCAAAAAATGATTGGCTCCTGCTGCCTTTCCAGCGACACCGCCAACGGCAACAGTTGCCTCTTATGGCGGTGCCACTGACGGCTGTCCGCATATGTCGCCTTTAGTGAGCAGCCAGCTCTGTACCAGCTCGCCTGAGTCTGTCAATCCATGCCAAGCAACTTTCTTCTCCTCCATACTCAGGAACCGTGCGATGTGATACTGGTATGTGGTCAGCAACGAGGTTACCGGGCTCCGGGCCTTCAAACGGGCGAAACGAAGGGCTGATGCATTTGCGCGCAAGTAGGTCGAACCTACGGCTTTTGAGCGGGTGTCCAGATCAGGTTGCTGCGTGTACGGTTTGTTGCGGGCGGCAGTCCGCCCTGACCGTCGCTTCTTCCCTGCCTTTCTCGTAAAGCTTGATGATGATCAGCCTCGGATTCCCAATGCAGGTCTCTATTGTCGACCCGCACTGCGCATGTCCTGTCCGTCTGGTCGCTCCCACTGCCGCCGCCATCGTCGCTGCGTTGACAGGCAGGTGCGGCTCGCTCGCGAGCTCCGACTCGCACTCGGAACTCTTCAAGAAGTCCTCCGAGGCCGTGCTATAGCCCACGACGCAGGACACCATCCCACTCGAGGATGACCCGAGTCTAACGCAGCGACCCTGCGGAGACGCGCCCGAAGACGCTGCCTCGTGTGTACGAACCGCCCGCCGAACCCCGCATTCCGCCTTAGAGGGCGACGCCTTCCCGCGATCGCGCTCGATCACCGATCGCCGGAGCGGATGGGCGCACCCGCGTCCCTGGCCTCCGCGACCCGAGCAAGCTGCGAGCCTGAGGACGGTCAGCTGGTGTCCGTGTACGGCGAAGGCAGACCGTGCTCGGCTGGCGTTTCGTATCACATCCATCGCATCGTTGTCGATGGCTTTGTTTCTAGGCATCATTGTCTGAAGATGGCGCGGCGCACTTGGCCAATGGGGACTCGCGAACCTCACTCAGCTTTTCGGGAGCAAGTGCCATGGTAGCACCACCCACTTCCGAAGCCTCCCAGCGATTGTGCGCGCGCCATGAGGCTACCATCGCTGCCAGAGGCCTGTCAATTGCATCGCCGCATACTAGTTTCTTGTCAGCACTCTCAGAGACGGTCGCCGGCAGTTCAAGTTCGAGGCGGGCGGTTGTATACGATCGTGTGGACTGTTCATCGCGCGGCTGCGCTCGGCCAACGCGAGCCGAAACACAAACCTTGCTTGCCGACCCCAGGCCGCACTTCTGGGATGGGACCTAGGAGCTGAGTGCTTCAGAGTGTGGAAGATGCGCTGTCACAGTTGCGCGCGGTCTATCCAGCCAGCTGATGGCTCTGGAAACTTCGTGATGTGACAGACGGCAGGCTGCGAGGGCTACGTGAGCTTAACGAATGCCCGTGCGGCTTGCTGAGCGATCTTACCTGACCGTGCCTCGTTGTATGTTCTCTCTGCTCACCGAATGCGGCCATTGCATCATCGATGAAAATGTATGCTAACAATTCATGTATCAGCTGTTGGACTGAGGTGTCCGCAATGCCAGCGGCCGAGTCTGTCTAGTGTACGCCGAGGCCTCGCGCTGTCATATAGCCTATAGAGCCCAGTGCTGCGAAGTGCAGAGTCGACTAGTCATTGGACAGCGTCAGCTACGCCGTGGCTACGAACGCTCGTTGTTATCGAACGGAAAGATGCACTCACTGATGCTAAATCTATACTCCTCGCTGACATATGTGGATGAACTAAAGGGGCTGAGGAAAACAATTGCAAAGGTCCGGTGCTTGTACTCAACCACGTTGAAGGGACTTGGACGGAGCCTTGTGTTGCTCCAAATTGGGATTGTGTAGCCTTCATTCATCCTGACGGGGTCGGCTTGGATGGCGAGTCACTGGCAGGTCGCGATCTGCCGCGGGGTCTGGCCTTACGGTACAATCCTACGACCCGACGATCGCGAGCTCCCGAGGAGTGTAATCAATGTATGTCATGCCGACCGTACAAACACACCGACCTACGCTTGTAGTATGGATGTCTGGCGCTCCGTATCCGGGCCCGCGAGTAACGCAAGGTCCGGGTCGAGCTGACCCTCAAACTAGTACGATTGTAACTTGTTTTTGTTTCGTGAAATTGTTCGTAGCATACTGAATGCTCGGGGTCGAAAAAATCATTGATTCAACCAATGGGAAGTCATTAGGTGGGGCGTCTTGGTTTCAATATGCTACCGCGCTCCGCTACTAAGCAATCTCGCTCTGAGAACGTTCACAGATACAGCCACTGCATTACCGTGTCCTTCAGCCGAGTCGAGCTACTCGGGGTCGCATTGACGGTGCGCCCACGACTCACAGCCTTCGGGTCCTGCTCGTCATCCCCATGACCCTGCACGCACGCACTCAGGCTCACCGCCGCGGCTTCAGTGGTCCGGCGCATTCTACAACGCATGCCATTTGGGGAGCCACATCATGCACTCCGAGTCGCCCGCGCCGCCGGAGGCAAAATTGTAGATCTGGCACATCATGGAGTGCCCAGGCAGTAGGTGCATACTTACCGCTTGTTCCTGACCCTGCCTATCGTCTGGCAATCGCGCGCACGGCCACTGGTGACTTCCTGCTCCGCCCGCTCTGCACGCGCAGCACCACAGCCTGCGACCATCGACATCCAGGTCACTTGCACGCTGCACGCTGCACGCCCAGGGCCAACCTTCACGGCCGCTTTCGCGCAAGCCCTCCCACTCCCAGAGCAGTGTGCCTAGCGCAACATCCGACCGGACATCCGCGCGAGACTTGAGGCTGAGCGCTGTATACTGAATCCACCGCCCAAGTCCGCGAGCCACGGACTCCTTGGGTCCGGGCGATCTCGTACGTATCTTCGCGCTGACAGTTGCTAAGTGGTCATCGGGTTCTGTCTGTCTGTCCGCAGTGTCCCGCGGGTGGATCCAGTGCCAGGGTTGCGGTGTCACCCAAGAGTCTGCGGACCTTGCTAGGAGGTGGAAACTACGTCTGATTCTGTGATCCGTTGTTGTCGCGGGCGACGTGCTGTCAAAGAAAAGCTTGCTTCAAGTTCATCCTAAGCATGTGCTTTCAGAATGGATGAATGCGACATCGGTGACAGTGCGATATTCCTCACGGTGCTAGAATGGCTTTGCCTTCGGGCAGTCGTGAAGCTCTAGGTCGATGGCGACCTGGGGATGCCTCTCACCTAGACTCAGCTGACACGAAAATCACAGCCCTACCCTTTTCAGATTGCGGGAACATGTATGTTTACCCCTTGCTGTCTGATAGCCTCAGGGTGGCTTTTTCTCAAGGCGGTGTACGTTCCCAGACCATACGCTAGGTTGGATGCCATTGGACTGATTTGGAAGTAGTGGTTCTAGTGTTCTGTAAAGGCTCAGAGTAAGTTCAATCAAGTCCTAACTGTCATCACAGAAGCCAACCTTTCGCCATGTTTAACATCGTTCTCTGTAGGCGAGTAATCTGGTGAACGTCATTGGTGCTCGGATGGGGTGAAGAAGCACATGGCTTCTGCATACTGGGCCGGAAAAGCGCGCTGAACTGCCACCCTGTGCTATGGAATCGCCGCAGCAGCTTGACCGCTCCAATATGTCAATGGGACAGTATGGTGGAGGTCTCTGTTGCTGGCATCTCGCAAAGGCACCCACCTGTATGTACCATCCTCACGTCTATTGCAATGAGGCGGCGTTGTGATCCACCAGACACTACGACTTTGTGACGTAGTAAAGCTGCTTGAGGCTGTGCGCTAGCGACATCAATGAAGAAGTTTTGGAGGTGAGGGTGACGAAAATCATTTGTGGAATGGATGACATCAATCCCTCATTGCAGAAACAAGCCGCGGGCAATGTAGAAACCAGCCCTTAGAAGCCGACAAGGTGTATGAGCAGGCTTCCAGCACACGGGGTAGATTTCTTCTCGTTTTCTAATAAGATTTAGATCAGTTCGCAATGCTGGAGTCCTGCATGAATCTACTCATCTGGCACTAGACAATGGGTGCTGCGGAGGACAGGACTCGCCCTTTCTGAGGATCGTGTTCGGTCACCGTAACAGCAAAGAAGGCCGCGGACCCTTCATACTGAGCCAACAACTTCCAATGGTACGATAACAGCGCGGCGAGTCAGCGAAGGTTTGGCTTCGCAGCGGCGGTGAAAAACTCTGCGACCAGTGGGCTCTTCAAACTCCACGAAGCTTGAGACAGACCAATGCCATCCCGATATTGTATTGAGTGGGGTTCATCGACAGCTTTCATGTAAGAACGTTATAGAAGGTGGCGATCCATGGCTGTGTTCACAAGTATAACAAATATCGCGTTGTCAGCAGGTCCTTGAACCTTATTCTTCTTGGATCCGTGGGCGTGCAACTCCACGCTCTTGGACACTGCGAGAAAGAGCTTCACGTTCGCAGCATAGCGATATCGGCCTACATGGGTGTTGGAGCTGAAGAAGGGAGCGGAGGGTTACATAGTAGATTCGGGCACATGTTCAAAGTAATATCAGACTCACGTGCAATCACACCCATTCGAGCTCGAGGTAACTCAATAGAGGGTTCTTGCTTACGGCCTGCAAGCTTGACAAACAAACAGACCGAGGACACACAGCAAGGGAAAAGTAGGACTGCAGTAGAAGTAGGTTAAATAAGGGGGCCTGTAAGTGACCCCGTCTGCTGTTCTGAATTGCACATGATATTTCATTACTCTACGTACAGGACTATCGTGATACTATGAACTGCAATCCGAAGCACTTTGCAACAGATAAAAATGCGGGGCGGTTGTCAGTGTACGCTAGGAGCAGAAGAATAGTTGCCAGGTTTGAACATAATACACCGAGGTCAAAAGAGGTGAGTCGTGACGGGCATGCAGGCATTGATGCAAGAGATAGACAAGGGGCCATAACGCAAGGGGGGTGTATGTGAAAGAGTACATATAGAATAATCAAGATCGGGAGCTGGGACGGGCCCAACTCGCATACGTAGAAGTAAAAGAACATCCATAGGTGAAGACCAACCCAACCAACCAAAGCCCAACCAACCAACAAGAGTCAAGGGGGGGGGGGTGCGACCGGCGAGGTCAGTCAAGAAGTGTAGCAAAGTGCATAACGATCAACCAAAGTCCCAGCGGCGGGACCCGCATACCTCCGCAATACTTAATAGCCAAGATCCATCGCATCATCTCCTATCCATGGTGGATGTTGGAGGATCTTGTCCAAGAAGTGCTTGCCACCGCCACCCAATGGGCTAGCGACAAAGACGTCACCTCGTGCCGCTCGGACCTCTTCCATAGCTTGTCGAGCGCGCGAGACGACAGGATGAGACGCAACTAGAGCTATCTCAACGCGGACCGCAGGGTCCATGCGCATCATGCTACGAATGAGGCTCTGAAGCTCCTCACTAACGGACTCGAGTTCGTTGTCGACCTGAGAGAAGTCCTCCTGCCGGAGTCGGTGCCATGCCTCACCCCTACACACATGTACATCAGCATAATGAACCACATGATATGAAGCCTGACTCACTGTCCGGGCACGACAATGTTGGTAGCGGTCTCGAGAATCGTCATACCCAAGCTGAAAACATCGGCCGCCTTGCCATATCGACCCTGAAGGACCTCGGGTGCGAGGTAGAGCTTGTCACCCTCGCGCTCGAAAGCATTGTTGACAATGATCGTGTCTTGAAGCGGCGGCGGGCGTGGCCAAGCAGATGCCATGCCGAAGTCACCAATTTTGAAGCGCCCGAAGCCCGTAATGAAGACATTTTCTGGCTTGATATCCAGATGGATGAATCCGGAAGAGTGGATGAAATGCAAAGCCTGTTGAGGTCGATCAAGTTAGCACAGAAGGACAGGGACGCATCACATAGTACGCACTCCACTCAGCTCTGCCAGAATCCGCCACACACGACCTTCATCGAGCTTCGGATATACACGTCCATACGCCAGCAGGAAGTGCGCGAAGTTGCCAAGCGCACATAGCTCCGTTTGTATATACAACGTCTCCTCCTCTTCCCAGCTGTCGATGTAGGCAAGGACGCTGGGGTGTCCACCGCTCGCAGATAAGCTGGACAGAATGTCCACCTCCTCACGAAGGCGCAATCTGCAAACAGAGAAAGGTAGACGTAAGTAATGATACCACTTAGCGACGAGAATGACAGGAGGCTGCGAGATAACGAGAGACGAGTCACCGGCTTCGCAGCAAGACAGACCGCCGGTTCGTGCATCATTAGCTCAGGCGACTCGTCGTGCTCGGGAGCGATCTCGCAACGAACTGCATATCATCAAGATCGTGCACTCACCGATGCTTAGCGCCCTCGAACCGCTTCGACTTCTTGACAGCGTACAACTCGGCCTCCTTGCCACGCCCCGCGATCGCGCCGTCTTTGTAGCGCACCTTCATCACACGCCCAAACTCGCCCTTTCCGACCTCGTCGACCTCGATGAAATCGCGATCGAAACGGCCTGGCTGTTCATCGCCCGACGCGAAGGAAAGACGCCCTCGTATAGAGGGTCGTAGGGGCGACGTGTGGCCATGAGGCAGACGAGAAGGGTGGGCATGTGTCTGTGGCCGGGTGAATAACGGAGCACGAATCGGTGTTGGTTGGGGCAACGCAGATGTCCCGGAGCGCAGATGCCTAGCGGGCGAAGCCGTGGTGGGGGAGTTGGGCGTTACCGTGCTCGCCGAGCTGGGCGTTGTCGGTGCTGGTGGAAGCCGCGGGGCGGGAATCGTCCATTCTACGTAGACACGATCAAAAGTAAGTCACCGAGTCTATGATAGCCTGAACAACACGCACCTTTCACCCCAAGTCGGGTTGGCGTCGCTGACGCCGAACCCGCTGTCTCGCTCCCACTCGAAAAGTTGCCGCTGCTGCTCCTCCGCATCAACCAGTTCGGCCTGCCCTTGTCGCCGCTCGTCCTCGTAAAGCCGGGAAGAACGCCGGTAGGGCGTCCTAGACCCAGACCCTCATAGTTGCCCAGTCTCGTTGTGCTTGGGCTCAACTCGTCATCGTCTTCAGCATCGGTGTCGATCGACGCCCGCGCAGGATGATGCCCGGGGCGACTTTTGCCGGATGCGCGGTTCTCCTTACCAGGTATGGGGAACGCAGCAGGCAGCGACTTGCGTGGCTTGCCTTTGCCTTTACCCTTCGGCCCATCGTCAAACTCGGGGAAACCAATCTTGTGCGCGACGGCGCTCTGCCACGGCCTCTGGATAAGGTGCGACGTCTTGAGCCTCTTCTGGGGTGTTCCGGGCACGCGCTTTGGTGAGTCGTGCCCTGGGGCAGACTTGCTGGCGCCGGCGGTCAGCGTGCGATAGATGAACGCCTCCACATCGTCTGACTCATCCCCAGGTCTAACGATGTTGACGTCGGCGCCAGGCCAGCCAGACAACGGGCTGGGTCCAAATCCAGGCGTGATCAGGGCCTGGTCGTCGCCCTCAGACGAATTGACCGTGCTGACTGATGTGGACGCACGGGGCATGGTGGGTAGGAATGGGTCGCCATGAAGGTGGTAACCGCCGTAGTCTTCATCGCTGGAATACAATGCGATCCCAGAATCGCGCGGCCTGAACTTCTTTTGCAGCGGCGAAGCGGGGGCCTCACGCTTCTGCCTCTTCTTGGGGCTAGGCGTCCCGGAAGCAATGCTGAAGCTGAATGATGTATCGGGTGGTCCGTTGAAGAAAGCGTCTTCCTCGTCCTCCGACGACTCGTCCCGCTTCCTACAGTTGGGAGATGAGAAAGGTGACGATGCTGCTCGCTCATGCCACATCCACGTTGAGGGCATGCCAGGAGAGCCGCAGTAGCTATGGCGACTAGACGCCGTCGAGCGCTCCGCCGCTGAATCCTCCTCCTTCATAGCGGCGAGTTTCATACCGCGACGGGGACTTGCGGCAATGGTACTCATCCTCGTTTTCTTCCCAGACCGAGGACTGGGGATACTAGGGCCAAAGAACTGTGTCGCCGATCCCGTGCTAGTGATGCGGCTGAATGGAGCCTTTGTATGCGCCTGGGACTGTGTACGGATGCGAGGGAGGGCACCGGGCGTGAGGCGAAGACGCGGAACTGGCGACCCGAACTCAGATTCGCTATTGGAGCTGGCGGAGGTACGCCGTCGACGAGGGAAAGTGACGGAGCTTGCACTGCGCGGACCACTCGTGGCTGGTACTGTTGGAACCTGTAGGCCACGTTGGCTCTGGTGAATGGCTAGGCAAGTGACAGAACGTACCTGAGGTTCAAACCCTGCCTGACTAGCATTCTGCGCCGACTCCAAAAGCTCCGCCGAGACGGGGCGAGAGCGCGCTCGCCGCTTCGTGACATGGCCGCCTGGAGAAATGGCCTCCGCGACCTCTTCGTTGTTCATCTGCCCGGTCCTGATGAACGGTTCGAGGGCCGGTGACTTCAGCTTGCCCTTGCCCTTCGCATAGTTGACCGGTGTCTGCGAGGGACTGCCCCCAAAAAGCGCCTGTCCGTGATCTTCCAACTCGAGTACATCAGGGCCAGAGTCGTAACCGCTCTCCTCGTCCGAACCCTGTATGTCGGACAAGTTGAGCATCGTCATCGTCTCAGCCTGCCGCTTGAGATGCATATCGGTTTCCGTGTTGGAATGTGGCGTCCGGAAATTGAATCGTGGAGCAGGCAAAGGCGCCAACCGGTCAAACGACAGGGCGGAGGGGTCGCCCTCCGCTGGCTCTCTAGCCGAAGCAACCTGCAGCGGTGTGCGTGCTCTAGGCCGCATTGGCGTGACGCACTGGTGGGGCGTAGGTTTTCTCTTGGACCCCACGACGAGATCAGGAGTGTTGAAAGGCGGTGTGTTGACCTGCTTGACAGAAAGGGCGGGACGATCCGGCGTCCAGGTGAAACGCGGTGAAGACTTCACGGGAGTACGAATGGGAGTGAGGAGAGGAAAAGGCGAAGACGTTGGTGGTGCCATACTGCGTGAAGCAGAAAAGGACGAGGATGGTGCGAAATGAGAACTGTCGAGTTCGTCGTCCGTGTCATCAGTATGGCGATGTGAGAGCGAGGTTCGTGTAGACGAGTGGGTGTAGGAAGACGGCCTTGCAGCAGGAGATTGAAAGATGTCGTCCATGTCCATAGGTTCAGCCGATGGGGGCGCGTGCCGGCGCAACGGCGAAGGCGAGAGCATAGGCGAGTCACGAACCAAGGATTCGACTGCAAAGCGTGGAGGAGTGCTGAAGCTGAGATGACAAGACGGAGATGCACTCTGTTCGCGTCTGGAGGGCCTATAAGAGACGTAGTCGCTAGTTGGGGTTGAAGCAAACATAGCAGCTGACGGAAAATAGCAATGGGGATCGCGATTGTGGGCTAAAGTGGGCACCAGGCGATGCTTGCGTTGTTGCCGTCGTGAAGGCCTTCGGGCGAGGCGTCGTCGATGTCGTCAACAGCGGTAGAGAAAGGAGCGAAGGGGAGGTGGGAGATGTACGTCCTGGGGCGGGCGGTCGTTGGATATTAGAGCCAGCAGGTCGTCCCACGCGTGCGAACTAGCTCAACAACGTCATGTGATCGTGCTCGCCACACCGCAGCCTCTGTTTCCCACTCCGACCGAGACTCCCTTTGTGGCTCCTTCCAGCCATTGCTATTGCCCGCCGTGTTTACCTCCGTCCTTCCCGCGATGGCCCGTCTGACTCGGGCCCGTGTCCATCCCATTCCGCCTTCAGCTTATGGCCCAAGTCATCCTCGCCCGTTGTTGCGTCGTGTAGTTGTACAGACGCACACAGAATCTCATGCTTTGGCCCGCCATCCCGGAAGCTTGAGCGCGATAGATTTCCCGGGAGCTGGCGACACGGATCATCAAGTCGCTATACATATCGATTGCGACGCCCGCCTACCTCGAGTCTACCAGTCACGCTGACTGATCGGCACTCCCAGGCTCGCCTAAGTCCCATTGTCCTGAGTGACGCCAGCGGTTCGCACAATGGTTTCCTCTGTGATACATTCCTCCGATATGGGCGAACTGACTTCATGAAATATCAGCCACTTCCTGTCTATCACGCCCGTCGTCGCCAGCTATGCTTCTGATGTGGCGCGATTATTGCTTCCAGGATAGAAACAGGCCCTGCGTAGGCTATCGCTTCCAATTTCGAAGGAGAGCACTTATGGCCTAGCCGCAGCATCTTGATTATGTTGTGCACGCTGGTACGAGCGGTATGGTGTGTCTACAGCTGTCGATTGTCGTGCGGCTTGCGGACACCACCTTTGCGGGATTGTTGGTGAGAGAACAACAGTAGGAATCACAGTGAGGTTACCTTCCCCACCCTTGCGCCGAGGCTAGGCAAATCGAGCGTAGGTGTGACCAGACATATAGATGCAGAGCAACACTGTGGCAAGAATACCTAAAGCACAAGGCACGAACACCAGTGATCATGCGTCGCCCAGGCACAAGTGACTCGATGGCGACTGCAATAGCTGTAGGTTGAAGTATGCTCTCATCGCCTACCATCTTAGATATGTGTCTAACCAACGCGTAAATAACGCGTCCAGAAATGGTGTTTTGTGGGTCCACCACGTTGCGTCATCAAAATGGAAGTGAACGACACGCAGGATCCGTTCCTTCGTCACATCGGAGAACTGAAAGTACAGCTCCGCGGCACACCACTCTACCTGCGTTCCAGTTTGAGAGATGCACCAAATGCCTTGATAGCTTTGGCTTCGAAGTTCCTGTGGCAGCACACATGCAGCCTCGTTAGGTCTTTCGTGACGCATGAGTAGCGCGCATCATGGCTGTGACATCCTAGGCCAAGGCACAGTGAGCTACTGTCAGGGTTGATCATAAGATAAGAGGTCTAGCTGGGAATAGTCGTAGCGCAGTGGTGACGTGGACGAACTATAGGTACGGCCAGGCGGTGATGACTTTTGATTACTAATCATCAATTGTATTATTATCACTGAAGTATATAAGCCAGCCTTCGGTTGAATTACGAGGATCAGAGACACGGCCATGGCGGAATCAGATCTCGCACAACGTTTCCGTGAAGCCTTCAAGACAAGTAACCACATTGTAGTCATCGCAGGTGCAGGTCTGTCTGCGGCATCAGGTGAGTACCAGCAATCTTTGTGCTGTCCGATGCCCTTGCGAATTGAACAGCACGAAGGTATACCTACATTCCGTGATGGCGGTGGAATGTGGCGCTCTCTGGACGCCGCCTCTCTGGCCACTCCCGAGGCGTTTAGCCAAAACCCATCTCTTGTGTGGCAGTTCTATCACTACCGACGAACCAAGTGAGCGATCGATACAACGTGGCTCCGTAGCTCATCTCTTATGGGCTTTACTCTAATTCAGGGCACTGGAGGCGAAGCCCAATTGTGCCCACGATATCATAGCCAAGATGTCCGTACCCGCGTACTTGAAAAAAGTGGCGCCGTCTGCGAAATCGTTCCATCTCGTCACCCAGAACGTCGACAGGCTGTCCGTAATGGCGCTGCAATCTACAGTGGATCGCCTCACACCAGCGCCCGACGTGCTACCTGGGCGGTTAGTCTATCCCGCCTCGATTCTGGAAATGCACGGCAAGATATACGACGTGAAGTGCACTGCATGCGACTACTGCTCCGAAGACCGTACAGACCCACTGTGTCCGGCCTTGGGTGCTGCGGATGCGTCCTTCAAGGATTACCAAGATGCCGGCTCGAGAGAGATCAACATTCCTATAGATGAACTACCGCGCTGTCCCGCTTGTGGGGCACTCGCTCGACCCGGGGTTGTATGGTTCGGTGAGAAACCGTATCACCTTGACGAGATAAATAGTATTGTCTACAAGGCCGACATGTGCCTCGTCATCGGCACATCGTCTACGGTAGGTTTTTGTAAATTGTCTGATTCTTCGTGTACACTGCATCTTACTGATAGGCTCTCATTTCAGGTAAGGCCTGCATCAACATATGCATACCGTGTCCAGAGGCGTGGGGGGAAAGTCGCTGTGTTCAATCTAGATCCGAGCGAAAAGGATGAGCGTGCAGACTTCGTCTTCCCTGGTGGTTGTGAGGCCATTCTTCCTTTACTGTTCTCTGAGCTTGCATGATCCGAGTCATATCCTCTTTATTCAGTGTATTACACCCGATATCGTATATATCGTCGTATCATGCGCATCGCGATGCCTCATGTCAGCGTCTTTCCTGCACCTGTCATCCGCTATCAGGGCGGGTCCGTGCATATCAGAACAGCGATGATACTCGTTGACGCGTGCGAGCCGGACGGCTGAATTTGGGATGTAGAGCAAAATCACACGGTGAGTCGAGGACATAACATTGGTTAAGCTTCTGTAAGCTGATCTCAACATGCACTCGAAGGGCGGAAAGTTGGCTGCAAGCCTTCTCAATGTAGGCCCTGAAGTCACCATCAATGCACATCCCCTCTCTGCATTTCACCAGCCTTCCAAACAATGCTTAGCAAACTGGGTATTTAAAATGGCTCAGTATCCGAATTCTACGAAAGGCAGTGTGACGTGATGCTTGACCATCCCACACGAGGCCAATATTGTTGCATTAAGGATGTGTTTATTCGGATCCAGTCCCCAGTTGAGTTTGGGCATATAGGGACGTCATCAGAAGATCGTCTAGCACAAGTATGCAGCGTATATCATCTGGGTTCCACGGCCCACCGATGTGGTTGAAGTGACTCGTTGTCCGACTCAAGGCGTGGGTTATTGGTACACTCTGCAACGACAATTTGCATCTAAAAGGCCGTGGCATAGATGAGGCTGCCATATCTACCCACCTTCGTCTGAACGCTTCGGTACGCATGAGACATCATCTACATTGCCTTAAAGTCGCTCACTCTACCGGGCATAGCCAATGGAAGAGCACCCGCACCCTGTAATGCCTGCCTTGAACGACAGTACAAGTGACGCTGTCAAGAACGAGCTGCTGCTTAACGTCATCACGTGGTGTACGGGTGGGAACCCGGCCCACTGGATCACGAGCTATAAATTCCTGAACAAGGTACAAGGCCTTGATATCCATCGACATGCATAGGCCCATAGCTCATGTCGGCACGCCCCCTGGGGCAAAGAACCACTTCGGGACCGTCAACATCGCCTCGCGGCCGACAGACATGCTGACGTCTCGGCGGACACCGATGCGCATGGTGGTTGACTTCAGGGTGGGCGTACGGGTTCAGGACGTTATCAACACCATCATTAGCAACAACTTGCAGCACTATCAATTCCACCCGGAGGGGTGTGGTTGCATGCATTGGCAACTCACGCTCCTGCAAGCCTATGCACGTGCCGGCCGGATCAGAAGCGGGGACGTGAACGACATCTACAATGCTATATCGACCCTCAGTGCATCCACAGCCTCTGTGCCTTTCCCTCCCATGACAGGGGTGTTTCCTCCGCACCAGCATTAAGTTTGCACCTAAACGTGTGTGCGCATGCAATCTCATTGTTCCTCCGCATGATATTAATCAACACTACTACGCAGCAGAGAGCATTGCTCGCATGGAGGGGTATATATACGCGAACCAAGACTCAACCGTGTGTAATTGTAAATGTAGTCACGATGCCATCAGTACATCCAAGTGTTTTGAAATCGATGTATAGCGGGATAAAAGCAGTCCCAAAACCGCCCATCACCCGCCGACGTCTCTCCAGCAATAAATTGTCGGTAGCTCACCCACGAGGGGCTAACACTATTGCGGAAGACTTCTTCGTCAAAATGTCGCATGACGAGTGAGTCCATCCATGGCGGATAGAATCCTGCGAACGCCCAATCTATAAACCAAAGGGTGCCTCGTTTGTCGAGGAGAATGTTGCTCGGGTTAAGATCGCCGTGGGTAAAGACTGGATTCCAATCCAAAGGCAAGCGCGGGGCAGATGGAGCAGGTAGGCTTCGGCTTCGGCTGGATGCCTCTGCATCTCCCAGCCGACGAGGGATACATACTCGCAGAATCGCTTGAATCGAGATATGGAGTCAAATGGGCCAAACTCGTAGTCTTGGAAGAGGATACCAAATACCCGCCCAGAACCAAGAGCACCAATCTCAGCGCCCTTGAGAGAGCGCAGTTGTTTGAGATATAGACGCAACGTGCAGGCAATGCGGAATTGCATGAATGCACTCTGCTTGTGCCAACACTCGTACAGCATCTCGCCATCGACGTGGTCCATGACGAGCCAGTCTAAATGCGGATGGTAGACGCGAGGGACGGGGATGGTAGTATGCTCGCGTACATATTCCATGTTCGCGCGCTCTAACGCGAGCGGTTGCTTCACGACTAGGGATTGTGTGATGCGGTAGACTGGAACTGGGGACATGTCCTCGTCATTGTCAACGCGGCGGTGTAGATCTGTGGACCAGGACGTAGCCATGACACTCTGGGAGAGCGTTTCGATGTCCTCATTGCTTGCAATCTTCGACAGGTCGGCATCAGGCTACAAGTCCATTAGTTGCGTCGCTGTAGTAAACTGGGGCTAGTGCGTACGGCATGTGTAACGTTTGTCGCAGCAGGTAAGCGGAAGCAAGCCGCTATCCAATCCAGGAGCATTGACAGAGCCAGGTGATACTTATTTGCGATAGTTATGTTGCAGGACTCTCGTGCAGGATCAACGGCATCAACTAGGCATGTCGTTAGTCCCAATCATTGCGATACACGAATTGAAACTGTTCACCAATGTATTGCATGAGCTCACGTGCCCCGGCCATGGACGTAGAGTCGACCAGGATGGCATCCTGGTTAGTGATATAGGCTACACAGGCCTTGTTAATGAGTGCCTATATATGCGAGGAGCTATGGTCTCGAGGCACAACGTCGGCCTTCGTGAGAGCTATGCATGACGATGACGCTGCTTTTGCCGCCGCCTTGCAAGGTTCTGACTTCAGTAGATGTGTCGCGGACACGTCGGCAGTCACGATTGCTAACTCCACATGAGTGAACTGATCGCCTAGAGTTGCATCGAACGAGAAGACGCGTCCATCTTGCGAGCGCCTGAAAATGGAACAGTTCTAGGGCATCTGTGTGAGATGGCAATATATGATGTATGTACTACTAGAGCTTACCAGAAGAGATATCAATGTCTTCTTCCCCGTCCCTGATGCTCCTTAGGGTCCCGAATCAGATACAGGGAGACGAATTGACCGGGGTGGCAGGCTTACCATATATAGCAACTCGAACTATCCGTGTCTCAGGTTTCGTGAACATATTTTGAGATAGACACAAGGACGTTGCGAGAATCAAGTTGCAAGTGTGGCGAGTTCTCGTCGTCGAAGTCAACAACATAAGGCTCCCACGGGCACGTGTGCCAATATTATTATAATTAATGCCCGAATGAGCCAACCGTCATTCTCCTGACGACCTCGTATTCATATTCATCCTCAACGACTAATCAGTACTATCTGGATTCAGCCCTGTTTCATGTCGCGTGCCACTTCTGCGACTGGTCTCTGGAATGCTCTGATACGTACCCATCACATCACATCGCGTAAGAAGGTGGCAAAATTGAGACAGGCAGCGGAAGACTACGAAGTATACGCCCTCATTTGCTATGGAGGATGCCCGGGTGTCATGTACACAGAGGGTGCATACGACAGTGTAAAAGAGTGGGTAGAATTTGTGCGCGTAAGTTCTATCACCATCTGGCATTGGCAGTACGATAGCAGGACGACTCACAGAGGCATTCTTTCACATGCAGCGGCTACGCTACAAGGACTACCAGCTTGCTGTTCGACCAGCACCTCTTGTAGTGCAGACGCGGAAAGGAGATGAGTCGACCGCTACTCATGCGCGCACAGTCCCCATCGGACTGAACGAAGTTGAAACCGTCAAACACTTCGGTGCTGTCATGCGCGAGCGCGATGTCTGGTCCTGGTGGCGGAAAGGCATGGGTTATATCTCTGACCAAGAGGGACCCTGATGCGGTAAGACCCAACAGTGCAAGTCGAAGATAGACGTGACTGACGGAGTTGACCGAACCATGGGTGCGTCCAGAGGCCTTCTCGTGACTCAAGGGATCAAGACACCCTTTGACGGTCGAGGACACTACAGCGAGGCGATCAAGATCAGCTCCTTGCGATTTCCCAACCAAGACATGACACCGCTCATACACAGCGGTGGCATCGACTATTAGCTCGCGTTCATAGGTCGGTCGAGTGGGATCTCTAGGGTGGAACCCGAACCGTACCGGCTGCACTGTCTGTTACAATGAGCCTTGCAGGCCGGGGTTGTGTGGCACCGCTGGCCCTAGCCTCTGCCGTTGAAAAAGTACTGATACCGCACGCATGCGTCGTTCGAGGACGGGCGTGTGTAAGACGTGGGCACTAGAACGGCAACACACTATGTACTATGGCATAGTATACACTAACCGGGGTGCATGAAATGTACAATTACACGAATATTGATATCCTACTATCCTGCCCTGGTCTGCCTTCCTGCGCCCAAACAAGCCTCACAGCTTTGTGAAACCACCGGGCATGTGAGGGAATCCAGACATGCCATAAGGCCTGGGGCCGTGAGTTGCCCAAGCAGGTGTGCCAGATATCGGGAGGCCCCCAGGAATAGCACCATCCGGGTCGCTCGCCCTCATGCTCGACCCGAGGCCAGTCGGCGTGTCTCGAGATACCGCCTGCGCAGTGAGCATATCGTGGAACTGCATGCGCAGGCCGTGGATTCCCGCCCGCGTGCTGCGTAATTCTTCGCCTGTGTAGAGCGCGTCCTGCGCCCGCGTCGTGGCTAAAGCGCCCAGCGCTCCCGCAAGGGAGGCAATGGACCCATGGAGAGAGGCGAGAGTGTTCGGAAGGGGCATGCTCGGATCGAGCGGGGGAATAGAAATGGTTCCAGGCTCGGCGTGAGGTGCAGGGACGTTGATATATGCGGCCGGGCTGAAGATGCTGGACGGGTACGCGGGATTCATGCCTCCCAAAGCGGGCTGGGGCTGTGAAAGCGATAGTGGGATGCGTTGCGCGCCCGAGAGGTGTGGGTGGTGCGAGAGACTCGGATCGCGGGTATGGCTGGGCCCTGCGCTTGCACTCTGATGTGGAGCGCGTACTTGTGGTTGGTGCGAGTAGATAAAATCAGGAGAGTAGACGTCTTCTTCTTCGACAGGGGGGAAGTACGATGAAATGTCACTGGCCGCAAGCTCCGACGAGGCGCCGGGGACGGCTGGCGATGTCGACGAAGGTGGAGCAGATGGAACCGCGACTGAAACATTTTCGTCCTGGGCCGACAATGCACGGGGGGCGGCAAGCGAATCGACGTCAACAGGCCTAGGGGGCGATGGTTGTATGCCTGTAGAGCGCGCTGATTCACCCCAACCTGTGCGTGAATCGTTGTCCTCCGTTCTGTACCATGGACCCAATGCCCTCCGAACGGCTTGCAGCTCGAATCGCAGAGTGTTGACTACACCTTCAAGGGCAGATAACCGGAGACGAAGCCTCGCATTCTCGTCCTCCAGCAATTCGTAAGACGTGCCAGTCGTCCTCATTGAAGGCCCCGACGACGGCAGTACGTCGTCGGACTCTCTTGATGGAGCGTTTGGTTCTGTTGCGAGATTGCCGTCGGGCTGGTCAGATGGCGAAGGCACCACCGCATCCGTACGCGAGCCGTGCGATTCTGAGACTGCAGCACGGTGCCCTGCCACTGACATATCCTGGTCATGCGTGTGCGACGCTACATCTTTGCGGAAGATGCTCTCTATACATTTCCCCTCAGGACACGGGACCTCAACATACTGGCATGCATCCTTGAGGTGGGAGGGGAGTAAGTTCCGCTGGCATGTGTGTGAGCATCCAGCCTCTTTATGCGCACATTCGACGATAAGCTCGTCTACAAGCTATACTATTGGGTGAGCGAAGGCGTAAGACGGAACGCAGGGAAGCCGTACGTTGCGGATCAATGGGTCGGCGGGACCCAGGTCTAGTGTAGTGAGGGGGCAACGATCCACAGGACAGTGCGGAGATATGGCGATAGCTCGGACTATGCATTCATAACAGAATGTATGACAGCAGTTCCTCGTTGTGCATGGATCAACGAAAGGACACCTGCGTGGCCGGCTCAGAAGTATCGGCGAATGACGTGCGATGAGACATACCGACAGATACAGCATACCTGACGCCAGATGAGAGTTGGAACGTTAAGCCATCGAAGCATCTGCAAGTACACGCACCAGATTCTGGTTGGGATTATTGACATAATTATATGCAGCAGACATCTCTGATGCAGGTTTGGCTTGCGAGTGTGATTCAGAGTCCTTGCCTCCTGACTCCACACTGGAGTCACAACGGCACTAGTGGGTCTCCGCGAGCTAGCTTGAAGGCCTGATGGAGTACCCTTTTGGTCTATGTCCTGCGCATCAAATAAGACGTCGAGAATGCAGACGGAGTGCGTGGAGGTTGATAATGCCGCGAGAGTCGGAAGGGGGCCGGCATGTTCGCGATCACGTGCAGGTCATTACGGTGGGCGTCTATGCTATCCACGATCGCTTCGGGTCCGAGTCAACTTTCCGACATCCATCTCTCGACGTCCTCTTCGGTCTATCACCACACGCTACGCCCGTACGTCTTGCCTGCCTAGGGACCTGGAGATCTTAAACGATGTCCTTTCCTCCGCATGACTGTAAGCATCGATCGTCACCCCATCGTTGTCTTATTTATTAGCTCGCCAAGTGACCACACCATTCAACTTTGCCAAAGAAGAGGAGAAGGTGTTAGAGTACTGGAAGGAAATCGATGCATTCCAGACAAGCTTGAAGATGTCGGAAGGGCGTCCAGAATACTCCTTTTATGATGGCCCACCATTTGCAACTGGCTTACCGCACTACGGCCATTTGCTTGCTGGGACAATCAAGGTCAGCTCCCAACCATTTTACACTCCTTCGCCACGACATCGTCCACCGACCTTGATTTTTAATCTTTGAACCTCATTCTCGTCCATTCTCGCCCGTCGTGTTTCCTCCTCTATGCAGTCACTGATTCTCGCCTCAGGACATTGTGACCCGACACGCTCATGCGAGCGGCTTTCACGTATCCCGTAGATTCGGCTGGGATACCCATGGACTCCCCGTCGAGCATGAGATCGACAAGAAACTGGGAATCACCGGGCGCGAAGATGTCATGAAGATGGGCATCGCCGCATATAATGCAGAGTGCCGTTCCATCGTCATGCGGTATGCGGGTGAATGGCGGCGGACTGTCGAACGTATGGGGCGATGGATTGACTTCGACAATGACTACAAGACGCTGAACACGTCCTTCATGGAGAGCGTATGGTGGGCGTTCAGCGAGTTGTATAAGAAGGGCGTGGTTTATCGAGGGCTGAAAGTCATGCCTTACTCGACTGGCTGCCTGACACCACTATCCAACTTCGAAGCTGGGCAAAATTATCAGGATGTTAGCGACCCTGCAGGTATGCATATCTTCTTGCGTGGGTGAAGAGTATCATCGCTTACTTACATATTTTATTACAGTTACCGTCTCGTTCCCCCTTGTGGATGATCGCACGACGTCTCTCCTTGCCTGGACGACTACGCCCTGGACACTCCCCTCGAACCTCGCACTATGTGTGCATCCCGACTTCACCTACATCAAAATCTACGACGAAGACCGTAAACAAAACTTCATCCTCCACGAGAACCTTCTCACCACCCTCTACAAGGACCCGAAGAAGGCCAAGTTCAAGAAGCTCGGCACCTTCAAGGGAGCGGACATGAAAGGATGGCGCTATGTCCCTCTGTTCGAGTACTTTACCGAGCAGGTACGTTCCACCCCTCGCCACATCGCTTGACCTGGCTCACCCCGCACAGTACGAGGATCGTGCCTTCCGCGTCGTGACAGACACCTACGTCACTAGCGCGGACGGTACCGGTATCGTCCACCAGGCCCCCGCCTTCGGCGAGGACGATCACCGCGTCGCGCTCGCTCACGCCATCGTCAGCCCTGAGGAGATGCCGCCCTGTCCGATCGACGACTCAGGCCGCTTCACGGAGCAGGTCCCAGACTTCGTCGGGCAGCACGTTAAGGCCGCGGACAAGGAGATTCAGCGGGTGCTCAAGCAGAAGGGCCGGCTGATCGTGCAGTCGACGCTCAAGCACTCGTACCCGTTCTGTTGGCGCTCGGGCACCCCATTGATCTACCGCGCGATCCCGGTGTGGAACGTGCGCGTGACGCCGGTCATCGACCAGCTTGTGGCCAACAACAAGCAGACACGATGGTGAGTAGTGAGCTCATGGAGCGTGAATTGTTCTATGCTGACTGGTTGTGGGGCAGGGTGCCGCAGAACGTCGGCGATAATAGGTTCGGCAATTGGCTTGCGAACGCCCGTGACTGGAATATCTCGCGGAATCGATACTGGGGCACGCCCATCCCGCTATGGGCGAGCGAAGACTTAGAGGAGGTGCGTCACTAATACGTGCAATTTTGAGACCGTGCTGACTGCTGTGCGGACAGATTGTATGCGTCGGCTCTGTGGAGGAGCTCGAGAAGTTGTCGGGTGTGACCGGTATCACGGACCTTCACCGTGACAAGATTGACCACATTACCATTCCATCAAAAGAGGGCAAAGGTCAACTCAAGCGGGTGGAGGAAGTCTTCGACTGTTGGTTTGAGTCCGGAAGGTAGATACCTGCTCCTCACCCTATAGCCAAGTTCACTGAACTGAACTGTGCTCCCCAGCATGCCCTATGCACAGCTCCACTACCCATTCGAAAACAAGGAGAGGTTCGAAAACACGTTCCCCGCTGACTTTGTATCGGAGGGTATAGACCAGACCCGAGGTTGGTTCTACACCCTGCTTGTGCTCTCGACGCACTTGTTCGGTACCGCCCCGTGGAAGAACCTCATCGTCTATGGGCTCGTCCTTGCAGCGTGCGTTGAACTTCATGATCTCCCACCGCTCATTGATTGATCAACGGATCTGTACAGGGATGGGAAGAAGATGAGCAAGAGTCTGAAGAACTACCCTGACCCTAATATTATCATCGACCAGTACGGCGCTGATGCTACGCGGTATGCCTTCTATCTTCCCCTGCGACTTGTTTCAGCTCATCGTTGCTCAGGATGTTCCTGGTCAACTCGCCCGTCGTCCGTGGTGACAACCTGCGCTTCCGCGAAGAGGGTGTTCGCGAAGTCATCTCTCGTGTGCTCCTCCCGTGGCTCAACTCGCAGCGCTTCTTCCTCGGGCAGGCCGCCCTGCTCAAGAAGAACACGGGCCGCGAGTTCCAGTACAACGCTCACGCACCTGTGTCCACCAACGTCATGGACCGCTGGATTCTCGCGCGGTGCCAATCACTAATCAACCTTGTGCGCGAAGAGATGGCCGCATACAGGCTGTACACTATCTTGCCGCGGTTGCTCGACCTCGTCGACGAACTCACTAACTGGTACATCCGCTTCAACCGGAAACGGTTGAAGGGCGAGGATGGTGAGGAGGATACCGTAGCAGCACTCAACACCCTCTTCGAGGCGTTGTTCACGCTATGCCGCACGATGGTATGTCTTTGTAGTGAATGGGGCGCATGCATGCACTGAATTTTTTTTGGCTGCAGTCATCCTATACCCCCTTCATGACCGAGAATCTCTACCAATCACTGCGGACATTCATCCCCGAAGACACTAACACAGACGTCCGTTCCATCCACTTCCTCGCTTTCCCGGAAGTGAAGGAGGAGTACTTTGATGCTGTGATAGAGCGCCAGGTCAAGCACATGCAGTCTGTTATTGACCTCGGTCGTAACATCCGCGAGCGGCATAACATCTCGCTGAAGGTCCGTCAGGCGATACTACGTCTTTGTTTGCTGAGCTAACGATGACCAACTACAGACACCTCTCCGCGAATTGTTGGTCTTCCACGCTGACCAGGAATACTTGGATGATGCTCGCGGTCTCCAGCGATACATCGAGTCGGAGCTTAACGTGCGCACCGTGGTGTTCACGTCGGACGAGCAGGCTGCGGGTGTGCGTTACCGCGCGGTGGCAGACTGGGCTACTCTCGGCAAGAAGCTCCGGAAAGACATCGCACGAGTCAAGAAGGCGCTGCCGGACTTGCCCAGCGAAGACGTCCGCGCATACGTGCAGTCGGGCAAGATTGTGGTGGACGGCATCGAGCTTGTCGAGGGAGACCTGACGGTACAGCGGTACATCGATCTCCCTGATCCAGTGGAGGGGCAAGCTCTGTACGCGACACACACCGACAATGATGTCGTGATCCGGCTCGACATCCAAGTGCACGCTGAGCTGCAGAACGAGTGGTTGACACGCGAGCTGATCAACCGCATCCAGAAGATGCGCAAACGTGCAGGCCTGCAGGCGACGGACGACGTGGACGTCTTTTACGCGTTCGAGGATGGCACGGGTGCAGAGTTGCTGGAGGCCATGCGGGAGTACGCCGATACAATCCATAAGACCGTGCGGAGTGTGCCGGTTGAGGTTGCGAAGAGGAAACCGGCGCAGGACGTGCTCATCGAGGAGGAACAGGAGGTTGCAGATATCAAGTTCGTGCTGTCGTTAGCATGGCCTTCGAAATATTAGATTAGTTAGTTCGGGGACGTAGAAGAAAAGAAAAACCGTATTACATCCTGTGCATCTAAAATAAAATCTGCTCTCGTGTCGTGTCGTATCAAAGGGAACGAGCGTTCACTTCTTGGATGTACCGAATCCGCCGAATCCCATCATTTGCATCATGTCGTTCTGCTCCTGGGTTTCTGGTACGGTCACATCTTTCGCGAGGTCCACCCGTGCTCGCTCCCGTAATGCCTTCTTTGCTGCTTTCTTCTCCGCTCGCAAGGCATCTTCACGCTCGCGGACCTCCGCCAGTCTCTTCTCAAAGTCAAAGGTCTTTGCAGAAGAGGCCTCCTTCGTCTTCTCTCGCAAGTAGGCGATTCGTGCACGGACCTGTTCCACCGTTGACCGTTCAACGCGTGTGGTTTGCCCCATTGCACGCAGATCTATACGGATCCTCAGTATCATCCAGGCGCGCACAAGGAGAAGACGTACGTGCACGTCCGTTCAGATGATCCACGTAGCCCACGCTATCCTTGTATGTCCGATTACACGTCTCACAGTAAAAGCCTGGGATCCCTGGGCCACGCGTGCCAGAATTCTGCACGACCATGGTCTTGTTGAGATTCTTCTCCAGTTCCAGTGAGCCCTCCCGACGCTTCATGAGCTCGGTAGGCTTGGGCAAGTCCTCTCGCTTGCCCTTGCGCGGTTTCTTCCCTATTCGCTATAAGTCTTCAAACCGAAGGGAAGCTACATAGACACACACCCTGCTTGAGCCTCTCTTCATTCTCCTGCATGCGCTCCTTCTCCTCCTGGTCCCGCTGCCGGGCCTTCTCTGCGTACTCCTCTTTATCCCATTTCTTACGGAAGTCTGTGTCGTTCGCACGAGACCCGTACGCCCCTCCCTTGCTGGTCATTGTTGTTGGCAATACCTCGCTGAAGTGGATTGTCTGTAAGTATATGTGATATCGAGAAGCGGAGGCGGGCGAATGAGAGGTCGGTAGGAGATGAGCACAATTTATGAGAGTGTGGCAACGTGGGTCGGGGCGCGTACCTTGGCAAGCGCTTCGTCAGAATGTGCATCCAGGAGAGGCAAGTCATGTCATTTTACGCCGTCTGCGACTCGAATACCACTCAGCGTGCTGTTATAGATGTTCATATCCGGGTTTCAAATCATACTTTGTGCAGAACAACGGGGCTACGCAGGCTTTTACCCACTACGGATGGACCCGCTGCGCCACTTCAATGAGGACGCCCTTCGCTACAGCCTCATCAGTCCGTCTTGCAATAGCTACAACTGAAGCACTTCATCGCTGGCGAGAGCTCGAAGGTTGACGAGGCTTTATGGGACTGCATGTATCCTGTTGTCCACCAATTCGAAAGCACCTCATACCGTTACGCTCATTCAACTTGCGAATATTGTCATCTATATAGTCTAGGGTGCTTGCCTTTGGCGCGGATTTCACGCTATAGTAGTCAGTTTCTGATGCATCGTACTCGCAGTACGGTACACAGGGTGTTGACGGCGAATCAGAGCTCCGCGTGGCGCAAACGGCCTGCCTCGTGATACGAACTTGCCATTGAGCACGCAACGGTGTCGGAAGACACGATAGGCCAAGTGAAATCTGCCTTGTACATTATATCACAAGCGAACGGTCTGTAAACTCGTCCCCATTCCATATCCTCGGTTCTCACCCCTTCCTACGTTTCCGGCGCATGGGAGCGTAGTGTAGGTCTTGAATTTCAACATCGGGTTCCAGCTAGCGATAGCGACAACGGAGGATCCGATTGTCCGCCATAGAGTATGACGTAGAGAATTCAGACAAGAACCTTGCGTCCTTGCCTCGCACAGACCAAGCACCGGTAGTTGTTTGCTTGAGATGCGTCCTGGCGTCCCGGGCCAATGACAAGTATCCGCGTACGTGCAAGGCGTGGGGGAGGGGCAACAGGTCATAGAACGATATTCTCCTCCTAACGGCGCAAAGCGGCGCGGTGTGAGAGAAGAGTGTCTTCAAGAGGCTGCACCATTGAGCCACCAGAGCGGGCGGCGCTAGAGTAAGGGAGCACGCAGGGAGCAGGTATAGGCACCGACCCAGAGTTGGACAGTAAGGATGAGAGTAACCAAGGGAGAGACCGTAGGGGGGCGACTGAGACCCGTCTTGTATGATGTTCGAGGAACGGGTGTATGTGCGCCCGCAGGAATAAGTAAAGGATGAAATGGGAGACCAGACGTCATCGAAAGGCTTGCAAGAGGGGACTAGACCAATAAAACGGCTAGAGAACGTTAAGGCTCAAGTTGGAGATGTAAAGTGACGGGAAAGACGCACTAGTGGAGCAATGGAGAGAGGTGCCTCAGAAGGATGGAAAAGAGCCAAGCCCTGCCTCCGCCCGAAGAACAACGATGACAGAGGGGCTATCGTCCCTGCAAGGCAGACTTCAGTCGGATGTGGGGATCTTCGTACCATTATGTGACGTACCACTCGAAATCTGCCGAGACTGCGAGGCGCAGCTTGTTGTCGCTGCTGCATAGTGCCATGAGCACCGGTTCAACGTAGACGCAAGAAGGAAGACGCACTTTAGCTCCTGCTTGCTGTCCCTCTCAAGATACTCGCCCTTGATGTCCTCCTCCTCCTCATGCTCATTCTCATCAGCTTCGTTGGCGAAGCGGCTGTCCAGCAACCACACGAATAATGCAGGGATAGGAAGCACGATGATGGGGTAGAATTTGTGCTGGGGGATGTTGAAGTGCTCGCGGACAGCCTCCAGGATCCGGAAGACGAAGCCAAATTCAGCCTCCGGCTTGGGTCCGAGGATGCCATCAATTGAGACGAACGAAGCGAAAGGGTCAGTGGCAACAGGGAGCGATGCGCCTTGAACGGGGCTTGGAGTCTCGTTCTTGGTGTCCACGGCGACAGCGGTAGGAAGCGCCATGGATCCAGTGGCGGACGCGACGTACTCTTTGCCGATGAAGCACCGCGCCGTGGTGGCGGGGGCGAAGAACTGGGTGGCTGACGGGAACGTAGCCGACGCGATCGTGGACTCAGGGACCTGCGTGATCGACATAAGAGGGGCTACAGTGGAGGCGTGGGACGGGATAGGCCAGTCAACCTCTACGTAGCATCGGAGACAAGAGTCAGTCCAGTTCAGGGTGACGGTGCTTGAGTCCTCCGAGGAAAGCCACGGCGACATCTCGTTGATCTCGAACCAAGAGTCCTGATCAGGACCAAGGAGACCAGGCGACAGGATGAAATCCTTCTCGACAAACCATTCGAGGGAACTGACGTCGTAGAGCGGGTCGTGGGGAGAGGAGGTATCATTGTAGAGTAACCAGTCCAAATACTGTACCGCTGTAAAGTCTGCGCCGTTGAAGGTAAGCGAGGAGCCGGGGGGAGTCAATTTCCAGTTGAAGAGTGACCCTACAGGGAGTCGAAGAGACTGAACGGCCCTGCCCATGGTGTGCTGCATCTTTCCCCAATGATAGTAGAGGGTGTCGTCCCCTCTGAGGGCACTAGACAAGAGTAGAAGTGCACCGAGAAAGACGGCCAGGATAGGCATATTGGTGAGGAGCGGAGCGTGAACGCTTGAGGTTTGACTAGGCGCGAAGTTGGCTGCGACTGGACGGCGACGACGGTTCACTGGAGGGAGAGAAGAGACCGGCCGCGCTGCTTAAGGTAGCTGAGGCTGACTTCGTTAGCCTCACCATAGGCTATTGGGGTCAAACAGTTCGCCAGTCAGCCAACTCGTTCTGGGCTAGCGTCACCCAACCATCAACCAATCAGGTGAGCTCGTCCCTCACGTATGTGAACAGACAACTCACCCAATGATTTCGATTCTATGTGATTCAACGAATTGTTGAGATGTCAGTCTTTCGATTCAGACCTACGTCCAGTAGTATAGACGCCTCGAGCTCCGTTTTGGAGGACTAGTTTACTGTGAAAATCAGAAAACATACGCGAGGGTGTCACTAGAGGATCGAACGCAAGCTCCGCGGGCCATTCAATGGATTGCGCGCCTCGACTGTCATGACTGGTATCGTGTCCAAGCAGGTTACATGGTGGCGATCTGCAAATTAGAACATCTAAGTGTACAAATGGAAGGAACGTAGTACGATCGTTCCGAGGAGCCTGAGTACGGTATGCGGCGGGACGGTAAAAATACAACTGGATAGCGACACATGCCATCATCAGTCCACACAACACTTGGTCAACACACGAAGGACACACCTAAGGACGAAAGGACGAGAACCTCTCCCAGAGCGATATGACGTGGCCCGATCATCTTGCTTGCTTGGCGCGCATAATCCTATCATACGACTCTGCAACTGGGTTCCGATACCTCAAAATAGACATGTGCGCGTTCAGATATGGCGGTGGCAGCAGAGGGTGGACAGCCTCGAGGTTCTGCAGCTGCTCAGCAGGTGTGAAGTGGGACGTGAAATGGATCGTCTCGCGTGGCGGTGACGGCGTTGACCGCATAGCGAGGCTGGACAGGGCGGCAAAGGACGAGGAGGAAGAGATAGTGGACAACGTGCGCTGACGGTCATGATTCGAGCGGCTGAGTTGTATTTGACTCGGAGACTGCACAGGCAGGGTCGCAGTTGAGCGTGATGAAGAGGTCGAAGTTCGGCGGAGCTGCCTTCGCGCTTCCGATGCTGAGGGAGAGGAATGATTCGGTGATGCGGTGCGTACGCTCGATGGCGAGCCCGCACGTACACTGGATGGAGACGACGCAGAGGACAGTTGTGCTTGGGCGGCGTCTGATGAGACCATGGTTAAGGGTGCTAGAGGAGCGGGCTTCGGCGCAAATAGTGCACCGTGTCCGTAAGAGTGGCCACGAATGAGTGGATGGGGGCGCAGCGATGCCCCGTCTGTGCGACTTGTAATGGAGTGTGTTGATGGTGGCCGCGTCATCGCCTGCCGTTTCGGTGGCGGGGATGCTGAGCGCGGAGGGGAGTGTGTCTCTGAACGGGCCTTGGTGATAGGAGGTGGGAGCAAGTCGATTGTTTGCTGATCGCGTATGGCAAGGTGTAATTGGGATGCAGAGAGCTGCATCTGTCGTTGATCTAGGGCAAATTCCCGCTGAGATGGTTGGGCGACTTGCTCGGCTATCTTCCCGGAGGCAGCGCGGGGTAGGGAAGGAGGCACCTCCGCCTTGGGCGTGGGGACATCTTCCTTGAGAAAACCATGCACCGTGGTGGGAGACGGTGGATGCTGTGGTTTACCGAGTTCTACGGGCGTCTTCGTTTCTTCGACCTCCGAGTCGGATTGAACAGCGTTTGGGGTGGCATTCCCACTTTCGCTGGACACCCATTCGTCTTCATCAACCTCTGACGGACTCGAGATTGTAAACCCGGCTCGGTGTTTGCCGTCCTTGGTACGGGTAGTCATGGAAGGTGGTGGGGCACGTCTCAACTGTGCAGGAGCGACTTGTTCGCGCGACGGCAGACGGTTCGCGCTGCTGATCCTTGACAGTGTAGTGGTGGTACGTGTGATAAGCTATAAGAATGATGCATGTTAAGACAACTCTTACTTTCCGACATCGAGAGTACATACCTCGTGGTTGAAATGTGCGCTCTTCTTGGACTTATCGGGCAGTCTCGGTGGGGGTGTATCCTTCTGGGTTAACTGTAAGTTCAGACCAACCTTGGACCCACCAGAACTCGTCCGAGAGTGTGTACGAGTCATTCCGCCTTGGGCGCGGTGTCCACGGTTGGGTACAGGCATATTGGAAGAGGGACGGGAGGTGTTCGTGGACGACAGCGATTGCAAGGGCGTCTCGGTGGCGTTTGACGCTCCGACCCAACATCGATTAGCCGGAGAGGCGCTAATTTTCCAACGCGGGTTCGCTCGATCGGGACATGGCTGGGATGTGCATAACAAGTGCACAATGCGACGCATGAGACAGACAGGCAGACAAGTGGAAATTATTCAAGCGAACCAGTCCCAACACTTCCAAACAGCGTAGTCAACTACTATCTGCCGTCTTTATGCCGAAATGTGGTTAAACATGATCGAATAGGCGCCCATTCGAAGCGCAGAGGCCGTACGATCATTTTGTCCTCTCTGAGTCTCTTAATAACTTCCCTCACCTCACCTGAGCGCTACCACCACAGACATCACTTAATTTTGAACTTGGGTTCTGTGCGCAATGGAGAGGGTTCAGTTCCAGCAGGAGCAGGTACGCTAATATCTGACTCCATGTATGTCACTACTCAACGAGAAGTTTCCGGTAGATGCTCCTCGAGCTCAAAGACCTCGTCAGAAAGGGCCTGTTCACGCAGGTAAGTGATTGATCAGTACTCTGATCACACACACAAGTATTGAATGCATGTGATGCAGAAAGAGGTCAAGCAAATCATGCAAAAGCGGACCGTGTTCGAAACAGCTCTTGTCAGACGAATTCCGAAGAAGGGCGACTTCCTCCGCTACATAGCCTATGAGATGGGCTTAGAAGCCCTTCGGAGAAAACGCTTTGCTCGACTCTTTGACGGGCCGCAACCATCGTCTGTGTCCGATTACGCCCTTGTCCGGAGGCAGTTCCACATCTTCGAACGTGCTCTCAAGAAGTTCAAGGGCGACATAGGCCTTTGGATTCAATACATTCAAGTAGCGAAGGAAGAGGGAGCGAGGACATTAGTGGGGCGCATCACGGCACGGTAAGCCTGAAGGAGTGTTCGTCTCGGCGTCGGGTGAAGTAACAGTGTCTCTAGTGCGCTGCAGCTACACCCAAGCGTACCTGCACTCTATATTCTCGCTGCCTCACATGAGCTAGAACACTTGGCCCCATCTGCTGCGCGTGCCCTTCTACAGCGGGGCATTCGGCTCAACCCTGAGAGTACTGAGATGTGGCGAGAGTACGTGAAGATGGAGCTGGGATTTGTGGAGAGCTTACGGCGGCGGTGGAGTGTCCTGGGTATCGACGTAGAGGACACCAAGGGTAAGGGAAAGCAAAGAGAACGGGATACGGAGGGGGATGATATGGACGGCAATGCCGACCGAATGCAAGTAGATGCGGAGGACGAGGGCGACGAAGGCGAGGCTACGAGGAGGCAGATCATGCAAGGAGCGATTGCCATGTCAGTCATGTCGAGTGCCGCCAAAGGTCTGTTTTCACGCGCATCATGTCAGCCGCGACGACAGCTAACTCGTGGATAGCGCTACCGAAGATCGAGCTTTTCATATCGCTTCAGGACTTGCTCGCGACTTATCCGTGCCCACCGTCCCTGCGCGATACACTACTCGATCACCTCTTCACCCTCCTACATGAAACACTGCCCGACGATCCTGCGGCTATCAGACTCTTCGCCACGCGCCACTTGCTGCCTGACCTTACAGGCGAAGCATTAGTTGACGCGCTGAGGAACGCCAATGAACAACTTGCCAGTGCTGTGCGCAATCAAAATGCAGGAAACGAGCGTCTCGCGTCGTTGTACACTGGCTTCGTGCAAGCTTGGTGTCAGAAAACCATCGATGACAGTCTGGTCAGCCATCATTGTCAGTTATTCGCCTTTGCTTATCTGACCTGTTGTTACACGCGGACCGCGAAACACAGAAAGGCTACCTCATCACATCGCTGCAGCTCCTAGCACAGCAAAAAAAGGCCAATCCCTCCCCTGTCCTGCTTGCCGCAACAATCACACTACTCACCACGCACCAAGGGAGCCTTGCTGATTATCTCCCTCCTACCAGCAACACGCCGGGGCGGGTCCTCCGCCTTGCCAGGAAGGTCACTGAAAAGGAAAGCACAAGGCATTCGGCGCAGGTGTGGCTCGCACGGCTCGACGCGGAGAAACAACTCTCGGCTAGCGACGACGTGAAACGGGCGTGGGACGAGGCCCGGGTGGCCGTGGTGGGCGCAGGGACAGACACCGTATGGCTCTGGGGACTAGACCCCGAGCCGGACTGGGAAGCCACCACAACAGAACCCGGAACCGGCACCGCGGAGACTGAGGTAGCGGAGCGTATCCAGCTGCTCGAGGTGCGTGGGCACAACTCTGCGACTGGGTACCGGCGCTGACGGCCTTGCTTGACACGCATTGTTCACCACGTCCATCGACTGTATGCGACCGTGTGGACCCACTTGGTGGTGTGTACGTAACATCATTCCTACAACGCTGGCTGCGCGCGTCTACAGCGGCTTCTCGGAGAAGGCCACCGCATGCGGGATTCGGTAGCTTCAAGTTGGCCGGCGGTTCAGGAGGAGCTGCTGATGCGATACACGAGAGCGACCGACGTCGAGCTCAAGCTTAGGCTCAGGCCTGCGACGTCCGAAGAGGGGGCATCGCCGGCACGCAAGAGGAAGCGCGCGCGAGGGGACACGGAAGCAGAAGCAGGATCGTCGATGGCCTATGTGGACGCACGGGCTGCCCGTGTGCGCCACATCGCGTCAGCGTACGTCGTGACAGCCTCAGTGTGGCGGGAAGTCTTCGCTCAGGAAGAGGCCGCTTCGGAGGAGGCCCCTGTATGCTCTGGACGCGTCCTTGAACTCGTCCAAGAACAGTGGCGGCGGAAGGACAGCGTTCGCGCGACCGTCGGCTGGGCTCGGTGGCTGCTCGCGCATGGGAAGGCGAAGGCGGCGACGGAGGTAGTCATGCATGCGCGAAGCTCGCTCCCGGAGGACGAGACAAGGGAGCTCGAGCACCTCTGGAAGAAAGAAGTGGACGAGATCGTCGAGGCCCCGTCTGGTGACATCCCCGAGGAGTCCCTCACGACGGCCGAGTAGACACCTGCAAACGTCGCGCTCTGTATTGTGCATCTGCATCTGCTCTCAGTGACGTTGGCAATGCTCAGTCTTGTTCGCTCCTCCGTGGGCGCTCAGGAACGTGTTCGAACAGAAGGGCGTGCGCACGTTGTACGAACCGTAACTGAACGTTTCGCCGCAATGCATCCGAGAAGACAATACGTCCCGTGTGGCATCAAGCTCGTCCTCTCGTCTCCAAGCGAGGAGAGTTTCGCCTGAGACAGCCCGAACTGCATAGAGCAGTCCGAGGTCCCGTATGTGTTGAGTGGGTCGTAGGTGAATTACGCGTAGAAACAGATAGAAGCAGCATTTGACAACAGATGTTGTCCCTTGTACTGTTTCTGATGCGCTGCGTGCGTGAGTACTATGCCTTGGGTATGGCAACCTGTTCTCTCCCGGACTGTGCCTTGCGAAAATAAGTAATCGAGAAGCAACGTCGCAATCTCTGCACACGCTGCTCTCATAGCCTTTTTCACCAATCTGATGGCAGGTCATCATGCTGCAGCATCGCTCGTGCGCTCCTATATGTCTAATCTACTGTCGGTTGTGTCTCCCCCAGCGATCTTTTGCGGTTGTTGGTAGTACGCGTTGCATGCATATGCCCGCACACATACCGTACTAGGACCTGTGTGTTCGGAAGACCCTAGACTCGAGCGCATACATGGAAGGCAAGCACTATAGTAGGCAAGCCACAACCCTGCAAGTGCACTCCAGAAGTATCATGAAGGAAGACGTAGTAGCATAAGCAGCTTTACTGGACTCCATCGCGTTGCAATCGGCATCGCAAAGCAATAAATCTTTGATGTCACTAGCCTCTACTAGCAAGACATGATACGACGGGCTCTGAACAGAAAGGTACGTGCCGGAGCCACATGGGAGGCGCATTAGTAGCGCGACGTTCGCCAATGTCGGCAGTCGTATCCCCGCCGTCTAGATCATTCATCCGCATCTGACCACAAACAAGGCAAAGAAGGATTCTGTCTGGGCGAATCTATATGCAGCGGCGAAGTACCGCGGCAGCGTCCGACGAATACAGCTGGATTTAGATAAGCCGCCGGTCTGGCTGCAACTCTATTCAGAGTTGTTGCTTCTGAAGGTCCAATGGCATGGGTCGATGCCGGAAGTGTGCCAGCTGCCCACTATCCCCTGCTTATCGGCGTGCCAAGGAAGAGATGCTATGTCCCGCAGACGAGTCGCCCTCCATCACAGTGGGGGAACTCAGGGGGGTCACCGGATACTTGCAGCCGCCGCTCCCCAGTAGTTACCCGACAACCCGACGGCATCGTGCCTTGACCTGGGCAGCGGTGGCCTGGACGTCGAGTATGAATAGCGCAGCGTATTTGTTCGGAGCCGAGACGGCATGAGGACATGGCGAGGCGTGGCAGGCGTGCTGCCGCGTGCGCGAGATCATGGGCAAGAGAGGCGGAGCCTGGTATGTCGTAGTTTGCTGCGGTGAAGATCACGTTTGGTCGTGGAAGCGCATGCGTGTATCTGGGTGCGATGGGGTGTATGTATTGTGAGGACAAGGTGACGTCGGATTGCGAATCCGAGTACTGCGAGGGTAGGGTATATGATGGCATGCCGTCTGCTATCGCTTGAGCACGAATGGTGAACACGTACAATTGTGGACAACGTGGAGGTTGTGTTGAACACGTATGAAGAACAGCCGAGAGCCGAGTGGATGGACCCATATGGCGGACGGATACACGTGCATGGCGGTGGCTGGGATATCTGGCAACTTGCTGGGAAGATGGCTGAGACAGAGGCGAGATGGCGAGAACGAGGAATGGATAGTGCGAAATGGGAGTGGGGATGGCCGCGAGGCGGTGTGGGATCTGGGCAGGGGACGGCGGTGACAGTTGGGCGTGCCAGTGCCGTTGTGGGCCTATCCGAGCGCGTGGTGCTGCGAAGGAGGGCACCATGTGCTACCACACAATCGCAATATCTCCCCTGCCCCAGCGCAGGCGCCCCTCGCCATCCTTCCTTCCTCCACCGTCGTCGCTGCAGTCGCATTCGCTGCTCAGGTAACCCAGGGTGAGTCCACCGTCGCCATCCTCGACGTACACAGCCTCACTCACACCTCTTTTCATTGCCTTACCCCGCCCGCTTCAACCACCGCGCCCCAGCTTTGCCTTCTGCTGCCTATCGGTGCCCCCAGGCTCGTCCCAGCTCCTCGACGCTGCAGGTCGTCGTTCTGCTTGCCTGCTCGCATCCTGCTCGACGCGAGAGAATCCGCCGTCCCCCCTCGCTGCATGTCCTCACGAGCTTTATAGTGTCCTGTGTGGTCTTATCCTCTCGCCCATTCTCTCGCCTTGAGAACGGAGTGTAGAACAGACCTCATCCCGCTATCCTTCCATCTTGCTCATGTTGCAGTATCCCGTTCAGCTCCCCCCGCTGTCCCTTACGCCCTCTAAGCGAACGCCCCTCATCCGTAGGGACACAAGTGATGACCTTCAATCTCTGACCCACAAGCGCGCGTTCACCGACAAGCTTGTGCCTTCCCGTCCCTCTCACCCTGTAGTTCCTATTCACGTTTCCACTGCTTTCTCCGCCGTCTCCTCCCCCGCATCGACTCCCCCCTCTACTCCCAGTCCCAATCCCTGCCTGTCTATCAAGCAGGTCCCGCGTTCTCCCTTGACTGCTTCGCCCCACCAGCTGCCCAGCCCGATCCCTCGCTCGCCCCACCCGCTTGCATCCAACCTGTCGTCGTACGACGCCAAGTCGTATGGCTCCTCCAACTCGTCTGTGGTCGCCGACGTTCTCGCACCAGGCGACTTGGTCGGTGATGGCCTTCCCCTCCAAGGCGAGACTATCGTGCGCGTCCCCATCAGCTCATCTGAACCGCGGGCCGACTACGATGATCCGGCGAAGGAATTCGAGGTAGTTCGTATGCTTGGCACTGGGAGTTACGCTGTCGTGTACCTCGTGCGAGAGGTCCTCTCGCGCCCCTGTTCACCTGCTTCGGATGATGAACACGGCGTTGCTGTTACTGGAAGCATGGAGATGGATGATGACTACTTTGCTCGCCACCGCGCTGTTGAGTACGGTCGCGAATACGCTATCAAAGTGCTGTCGAAGGCGAACCTTGACCGGGACGCCCTCGACGCCCAACTGTTCGAGGTATGCTACTATCGAATGGATATATGCGCGTTTATTGACTGTCTTTTTGCACAGGCTACTATCCATCAGTCGCTCCCCGCTCACCCCAACATCGTCACTTTGCATCGCACGCTCGAGACCCCTTCATATTTACTTCTCCTCCTCGAGTTTGTGCCAGGTGAAGATCTCTTCTATTTTTTGGAACAGGCCCGCGATCACTATGAAGTCGATCCATTGGCCTCGGACCTCTCGACGACCCCGCCCTCGGACTCGAGTTGCACCCCTTCGAGCCCGAGCCTGCTCTCGTCGCTTGCGCCGTCGCAGTTGCTCTCCCGTACCCGCCTTCACCTTATCGCATCCATGTTCTCCCAGATGTGCGAGGCGGTGGCAACTTGCCACGATAACTCTGTCTTCCATCGGGACATCAAGCCAGAGAATTTCATCGTCACAGATGGATGGACGACGCTCCTCGACGGACAACGCGAACGCAAGGTCGTCGTCAAGCTTACTGATTTTGGACTGTCCACCACGGAAACCGATGCCACCGACATGGATTGCGGTAGCGCTCCTTACATGAGTTTTGGTATGTCGATTGCTGCGCTGTCGTCACCGTATACATGCTGATCTCGATCTCTTATGAAGAATGCCGAAATAACCTACACCCTACTTATTCTCCCCGTGCTGCCGATGTCTGGTCACTTGGCATCGTGCTCATCAACATGTGCGTCGCCTATCTATGAGTTGCCACGCGTTTCTAACGTGTCCAAACTTACAGGTTGTACCACTACAACCCTTGGACTGATGCCTTCGAAGGGGCTTGCAATTCCTTCGAGGCGTTCCGCCAGTCGCCGGCTCATTTCTTCATGACCCGGTTCGCTGGCATGACCGCCCCCGTTGCCGAGTTCTTGGCGACGAAGGTCTTCTGTCTCCTCGACGGTCCGCGCGACAACGGCAAGCGAATCAGCGCGCGTGCGTTTGGCATCTGGGCGCACGACTTGCCCACGCTTTTGGGTGGCGAGAGGCATGGCCACAAACGAACAATCTCCATTTCCTCTGTTCACGGCTACTGTCTTTCTTCTATTCCACACTCCCGTCGTCCATCACTGCGCAGTGCCACACCTATGGACCTCGCTGCTTCTCGGCGCGCCTCTCAGTCCATGTCTCGGGCCCCCTCACTCATCCCTGCTCAGGCCGCGGCCGAGGCCTCCTTCCTTTCCACAGTTCCTGACCAGGAGATGGAGGAAGTGGACGAGGAGATGGATACGGTGGGGCGCACTGTCAGTGGGGCAGCGAGTTCGCGCTCGGCATCAACCCAGAAACGTCGCAAGCGCGGTGCGCGCAAGGGCAAGGGTTCGATGCAAGTCCCTACCACCCCGCAGGACGCTACGCTCTCTACACTGGCGGAGGCGTCTCAGGCATTGGCGCGGGAGATCAGCCGCACTTCTCGTCTGTCGCAGGCCGTGTCCACCTCAAGTGGCCGTGCAACCTCTGATATGGGGCCTCCTGCCATGGTTCCCAGTGCACCCTTCCCTTTCTCGTCGTCAATGGTGTCAACTACTTTGGTCCCGACCTCCTCTTCTTCGTCGTCTGTGATCTCGAAGAAGCCATCGAAGTGGAAGCTTTCGTTCGGCAAGGCCAGCAGCGGTGTCAAGATTCCGCCTGTCGAGGAGGCGCACGCAGAAGTCAGCAACGGCAACGTGCTACACGCATCCACGCCCAACAAGCCGATGTCCTCCACGGCGAGCAATGTTACCAACCTTCTCATGAGCCTTAATGCACCCTCGGCGCCATCTTCCCTCAAGCCCGAGGCAGAGGATATGGGCAACTGGAACAACCGCGGACGTCGTCCGAAGAACACCCATCCGTATGGTCAGTATGCGAGCAATGCCAGCGCCTGGGGCCCGTCTTCAAGCTCCATATTCACATCCACCAGCAACTTGGAGCATCGCGGCCCGCACGGTATTGAGCAGCGTCCTCAACGCGCTGTCTCTCCTGTCAGCAAACGTGGCGTCTCGCCTACAAGCACGCGCAGTGGGCGTCCTCTCGCCTCCAGCGCGAACTCCATGGCGTCATCGAATTGGCGCAGCTCGATGTCCAGCGCGGGCACGTCCACGTCGGCCTTCACTCGGTACAGCAACGGCAGCGTGCGTAGCGTCGCGACTGCGGCGACCAGCCTGTCTTCGGGCAGCTGGCGCAGCAACCAGACCGGCGCAAGCAAGTACTCGTCGAGCAGCGAGAACAGGCCGGTTGGCTTGCCTGCCAACGTCAAGTGTGAGTATTGTCAGCCAGTGAGTGACTCCCCTACACGACGTTGACGTGCTTTCACAGTCGTACAGGGTATGCCATGGGAGATTGACCAGCCAGCGCCCAACATGCCCCGCAAGCCTGGCGAGGTGGACCACAAGTTCACCGGACCCCCACAGCGCAAGCCTCGTCGTGCAAAGCTGACCGATTCTGGGCTCGACACCATCAGCGAGCGTCCGCACCTCAAGCAAGTCACGAGGGTAGATGCCGCGTCGAGCACGACGGACCTCGCCGCTCTACAGCGCGATCGCTACGAGGAGGGAAGCACCGAAGGTGACCATGATAGTCCACGGAAAGTGCAGAAAGGACAGATCAACGCGCTTGCGAAGATGCTGTCGGCGCTGCGGCGGTGAGCCGCGACAATGTGACCGGCCCACGCTGTCGTGCAAATGCTCTCCTGCGACCTCGATGGTTTGGCAAACGTGTGCGCGCTGCGCTGCGTTGTAATCAGTACCTATTCACGGAGAAGGAATGTAGGCTATTATGGAAAATCGACAAGACATAACCGGTATTCTTAACACAATTCATGTATCGCTCCCTAACTAATTTGCACTCCCACTTCTGCCGAGCATGGTTGATTTCCATGGACAGAACCCCACCTCTCTTTGAGCTTAGACGGCAATCCTACCGTAGCGCATTTTTTCCTACCAGCAGTGTTGACTTGTACGATATCCTCGTCGTCGAAATACATACGCTGGGGATTAGTATAATCACCAGGGTCTGATATATCTCATACATGAAAACCTTTGAAGGAGGAATGTGTGCATTGATACAACTGCGATTCGTATGGCGTGAATAATACACGGCGAATATACACATTATCACCCTGGATCCCCAGGTCCGTGAGAAGACTCGCGGAATGCAGCGAAAGCCATATTCTGCTCCAGAGTGGGCGGGTGCGGTGGTTCGGGAGATAGCGTGGCGGTGTCGATGAGAATGGCAGATGACTCCCGCTCAGTAGTCGTGCTCTCTGCAGCAGGGGAGCTAGGCTGGGATGATTCGCTGACTTCCCAGTCTGTGTCACTGTCGGACGAGAGGCCGCTTGATGGTTCCCGAGTGGATATATAATATATGCCTTGGCTGTGGGTGCGGACAAGGTTGATGTAGTATGTTTGGAGGACTTCGCGAGTGCACTGGGAAAACCAGCGCATAGTTCAGTCCTGATAAACATAAGCGAGAAGTGCAGGGTGGCGAGGGGTGGCAGGATGCAAGTGGAGATACCGACCGTTAGTTGCCAATCGATCATGCGAAGGAACTCCCGCTCGAGCATGTTGAGTTCGCCCACCGGTACTCCGCCCACTCTCGCAAAGATAGCGTTCACAGAGAACACATCACAGAAAGTCTTGCTTGCGATCGTGATGGCGGTGATCACGAAGCGATGGCAGGTTAAGGAGGTCAAGGTGAACAGCGGGGCGCGGGCGCATATCTGGTCGATGTAATGCAGAGTGATCAGGAGACAGACACGCTGCGAACACCTGGCGTTGAGTTACATTCTCAGCGGAACGAGATAACCATACCTCGACTCTGGCGAACTTCGCTATGCGTCTCAAATATTCTAACACGGATATTGCAGGGGCAGATCGTGAGTGGAACCGTGTGAGGGCCTCCCTGTCGAAACAATCATCGGCGATACATCCTTCAGCTGCCAGCTGATAACGCACGGTGACAACGGAATCCTGTCATTGTGTGCCATTAACCGTTCCATCATATCCGCTACAATAGTAATGAGGGTGCCGTGTCTACACAGTGCGAATATGGCATACCTATGAGATTGACCAGGGAATCGGCGTCTACATCCTCAAACGCAGCGGGCAATTCGACCCTCTGTGGAGCTTCCTCCATACACCCATCTCCGTCCTCCCGAGGCTAACGACGAAGGTAGTTGTGAGCAGAGGATCCGCTTGCGAGCAAGAGCGTTAGACCGACGACGAGCGCGAGGGACCAAACCAGGAACATAGGAGTCTGGGAGACTGCAATCGGCAACTGCCGCCGCTGTATAGTCAATTGATAGACGCCCAAACCTTGTATCGCAGCATACACGAGACTACACACTGTGGCGCTAGCTGTTCATCCCTTCGGTCTGTCTCCGTCCTCGCAAGTCCCCTCCGTTCGCCATGGCCCCCAAATTTGTGAGCAGCGCGTTGACCGTTGTGTACGATGCGATCTGACTCGCAGACAGGACCCCACCGAAATCAAGATTATCTACCTGCGGGCGACCGGTGGTGAGGTCGGAGCATCCTCAGCTCTCGCACCCAAGATTGGTCCTCTTGGTTTGGTACGCGGTTTGCACTGTGGTTACTAGGATATGCCTCATCTTTGGCGCTACAGTCCCCCAAGAAAGTCGGTGAAGATATCGCAAAGGCGACCGGCGCATGGAAGGGTCTCCGGGTGACCGTCCAACTCACGATTCAAAACCGTCAAGCGAAGGTCGACGTTGTCCCTTCCGCTTCCTCATTGGTCATCAAGGCGCTCAAGGGTGCGTGCGGGTTTCACCCTTGCTAGACAACTGTGCTAACGGGAAAGCAGAGCCGCCTCGGGACCGTAAGAAGGAGAAAAACATCAAGCACTCCGGCAACATTGCTTTCGACGAGATTGTCGACATCGCACGGACGATGCGGTCAAAATCTCTTGCAAAGACGTTGGCCAATGGTTGCAAGGAGATCCTGGGCACTGCGCAGTCGGTCGGCTGCACCATCGATGGCAAGCCACCACACGATGTCATTGAGGCTATCGACGCGGGCGAGATCGAGGTTCCTGACGAGTAATTGTATGACTTTGCTTCTCTCATATCCATCATATTGCATGCAAATGGTGCACGCGCCGAGCTTCCTTGAGCTCGATCGCCCAACCCTCAACTGCAAGGTTTGAGACGCGTCCTGCTGCACGCTCTCCCTCGCGAAGCCAACCCCTTACCTCCATTGCATCATCAACAACGAAGCCTGCCGGAAGGTATCCACTTCGATGGTTGGCTTCCTAGCGACAAGGGAAGCTTTCGCGATGTGTGGACTACGCACTGAATATACTGTCGTCGGACGTGCAAAACACTACGCAAGTAGTTGACCTACGACATGGTTCAGCCTTTGAATCTAATTGGCGAGGGGTTACTTTTCTGTCGGTGAGTGGTGTTATAGCGCCATCGTGTTGCTGCGACGGATGAACTACTCAGTCCGCCTCCTGGGCTATCGTTCGGAGCTTCGCGCCTGCTTGACTCTAAAAGTGTGTGGTTACACCGTGCCAGTGGTGCTATCCACGACGCCGACATCACAAAAGAGATCACAATTGGTTAATCAGATCGCCGGCCATGTGGGTGGCAGGGTTCTTGCATTGTCTTCTTTTCGGTGTTGCACTCTTTGGGATCATTGTACACTATGGTGAGCGGTCGTCTGGGCCAACATACATAAACACTGCAGGAGAAGACACCTGCAGAGGTTTCCCCCACTGCTTCACTTGGCTCTTGGTTACCGACGGTCACGGGAATGACGCGGCTAAAACGCTTGAAATCGACTCCGAAAGACGAGAACGCGCCACCCCGTCCTGCAGTCGCCGTATGCAGTAACAGGAAGTCGGTGGTACGAGGCAAGCGGGGAATTTTGCGCAAACTCAAGGAATTACCAGAGGATATTGAGGATGAGGTACGCCACTCGCAACTTGAAATGTCGTTTGTTCACATCCTGACGGGTTGTACGAAAGATATTCAGCCACCTTGACACAGAATCGTTGTTGAACTTGGCGAGGTCTTGCGAGTCCCTATGGGAGAAGTACACGGCGCCGAGAAAATCGCAGTTCTGGGTGAGATGTCGCCAGCGCTGTGGGCTCCCGGACTGCCCTCCGCACTTGACCGAGCACGCGTTTGCGCGCCTGTTATACACGAAACGCTGTCATGTATGTCTGCCGCGAAACTTCTGCACCTCCGCTCCTAATCTGGTTGTGGTTCCAGCTGTGTAGCAAACGTTGGGTCTACAAAATTATTTGGGAGGCAAGTGCCCGTTATTGTGATGCATGCATAAACGTGCAGTATGTCCGGTCATTGCCACGAAATGCACCGTTTGATCGAGCTTTTGGTCGTAGGATGGTTGGGATCAGAGCCTTCTTTGAGGACCCTGCCAACGAGGCGATCAAGATCTTCGAGAGTCTGCTCCCTACTGTACGCTCAATTCTATGGTCTTGTCAAACTACTTATGACAGCGCACCACCGATGCAGGTCAAGGTCAACGACCGATTAAGCTTCCATAGGCCCTATCTCCTGGCACTCGTTAGGACATGGAATCGTACGAACAATGTGGCATGGGAGGAATTCGAGGCTGGCGAACGGGAACACCTCCAGGTGTTCAGTGCAGTGAGTCTATTTGTGGCAGTGTCGGGGCGTGTCATTGACTGAATACCGCAGCATGTCGAGGCGTGCAAGCAGTGGAAGAAAGTCACCGACGCAGCCCGAGAGAAGGAGCGAAAGAGCCTCCATGATCAACGCTACTCATTGTGAGATAATTTGGAGACTTGATCTTACTAGTACTGACGTCCCCATAGCATCAGAGCGAAGCTGCTTGCCGCTGGATATGACGAAGACTTGCTAGCGTTCGCGGACAGCAAGCTACGCCAGTTGAAGCAAGTGCACGGAAAGGTCTACCTTGACAACAAGGGTGGGTCCACCGTCTACGTAGCTATCATTTATCATGCTCAACCGGTAACGCAGGTTGGGACAAAATACGGTTCCAAATGAACGAGTTCATGAACAGCATGCAGGCGAGTCAGGCCTTCGTAGAACGTATTCACCGATTTGTACGGTATTTCGGGCAACTCAAGGAGGAACACCTCCACGACGAAGACATTGTCTATTGGCCCGGGACTGTTGATCTCCTCCTGATGCAAGGCGCGTCATGCCGCACGAGGGTGACTAACGGATCGATGGAATCAGAGATCGACCTACCTGCCCTAAAAGCGGAGATCCTGGGCGACGTCTCGCGATGGCTACTCGAAAAGAAGGCAGAACTGGAGGATCTCATACGCAGCTCGAAGCCTGACTTCTACCCGGAGGACGTGCAAGCCGTCGATCTCTCTGCCTGCGTTCTGAGGTGCTTCGGCTGTCATGACACCGTGCGTTTTCCCGAAGTGTTGGTCCATCGATGCTTCCGAGGGTATGATTCCTCGGGACGGAGCTGGGCCATGTACAAGGAGCTGCAGTTACGCGACGACTTGTTTGACCAGACGGTGATCGAGACGCTCGGATACTGCCCGTGGTCCGCCGGCGAGGACATGGCGCGCCACTTGAGACTCAGCAAGAACGAGCCACGCGTGAACACTATGTACACGCTCTGCGGGCTCCCTCCCCACGGTACGCTCATGGAGAAGATCGAAAAGTGCGGCAAGGATCCACTTCGAGTGACGTGGAAGGAGATGGATGAGTGCAATCCCGTCTTCAGCCATTCGGCCCTGAACACAGGCGTGACCGTGATGAGTTGGCGCTATGCAGTGAGTATCACTCTTCACCTTCCCTCGTGTTCAACGGAATGACCACGCGCCTTAGACTATGGAATCCTGGACACTTGGAGACAGCTGGAAAGTCAATGACCCCGAGTTGTCTCCGGACGCCAGGATTGCCGTGACGAAGGATGTCCGTCTAGCAGAGCAGGGTGTGCGCGAGTCGAGGGTTTTCTGTTGTGCTCGATGCACGGACCCATTTCTGACCCGCATGGCATATGCGGAGGCCGTGGATCATGTTCGCACGAGGTGAGTAGCGTTCGCGTGGGCAAGGGAGTTGGATGTCTGATGACACCTCGTTCAGTCATGCAAAAGAGGGGGCGTGCATCGAGGGCGGCGATATCTACTGTCACCCAGACAACTGGGCCATGTGGGCGAGCCTCAAGGTTTTCAAATGAAGGTCCGAGTCGTCACTGCGGTGAAACGATGGAACGGGCCTGTGTGGAGTGGTGAGCCGCAACTTCGATGGCATGTTAACGTATGTCAGTATATGTGGAGTGTTGTACGCCGTATGTCTCGTGTACGTGTATGTCGGAAATGGTACTTGTTGACTGCGCAGAACACATATGCTTGATTGGGAAGGATGTCAACGCGTCGGATTTGCCGTAGAGTTGGCCAGTTACATACCATTCCGTGCTGCGTTGCGATCTGGCTTGACTCAGTGACCGCGGGGAACAATACGGTTTCATGGCTGCGGATCCTATGTCTGTGAGTCGCCGGTGCCACGAGCGAGTGTCTAATTGCATTGGCAGGTCGCCTCTGTGCAACAAAAGGACCGTCGCGGCATGTGAGGATATTGTGATAAGCGAACAATACAGTGCAGACAGAGCGAGCCGATAGGCTGTGATTTGTTGCTACCGTTGCGCCTCGCTGTGTGGCACAAGAACCGACTCTGTATGCACGGCGCTTGCTACGCACTGAGGTCGCGGTCTGAGACTCAATCGAGGTCTGTGCATACTTAGCAGCGTTCCGGCGGCTGACGTTCGCGCGGGTGTGCCCGGTCGAATGAATGGCAAGTTGACAATATGTATCATTCGTTCGCGGAACTTACGCGGAGTGGTGTCTCGATCGTGAAGAAGCCTGATGAGTCGGGATTGTGCATATGGAGTAGGGAGCGTCACTATTTGCTACGTGATTGGCAGCGCACACACCTGAATGGGGTTATATGGCATCGCAACCACTCCGCGTAGGTAACGTCGCCGTGTCGACGTAGGGCCTCCTATGACCGCTGTATGAGCCTGTGGGAGCTCTGACCGCGTCCAGGGGAGGCTTGCTGTCCCACACTAGAACCAATGCAATGATGCCACGTTGTCACCTTTAGTACCGGTTCTGGTCGTTTGCAGCCATCCAGCGTTCCGATGGGCATTTGGTGATGGCGCAGCGTCGCGTATGCGTATTCTAGTAGGAGTCGTGCGGTGTACGGCATGGGACGGCAAACGTAATCGCTTAGCTGTAGCTCGAGTATGATCCGGAAAACAAGGCACTGTCGCTTGGGGTTGGACGCTGAGTGGACGATGCAGAGCAGACAAGAGAAAGAGAAAGATGGAGAGCATGAAGGGAAGACGTTGCCGAGAGGAGGAAGAAGGCGCAGATCGGAGGCGGGGGCTTGGAGATGCGCCTCCGGGACGCGCTAAAAGCGACAAGCGAGGAGGATTAGCCGAGAGCGATCGCCACAACTGGCTGGCGCAGGACGTGCTGTGATAGGTCGCTATGCCACTCTCCCTCTGTCTTCCCGCACCTCCTCGCCTCCAGCCAGACTTAAGCGTCGCCCAGGGACGTCTGCCCTTCCTTTCCTCGCTCCCGACGCCCACACTATGTTGGTACCTTCCATCCCAAAACGCTCATTACAAATGCCCTCAAACACACCCACATGGCCGCCGCATCCCCCACCCGATGAAACAGAGCTCGAGAAGGCCGTCCGGCTGGAGGAGGAGAAGGTCGCGAAGCGCATCAGGTGTGTGCAGCGCGCGCCCCCGCGGGGAAGCTGTGGCTGATCGTCGATTGTGTGCTGTGCTGTGACGGCAGCGAGGAGATCGACCGTCAGATTGAGCGGGACCGACAAGACCTGAAGAAGAGACGGTTGGAAACAAAGATCCTCCTCCTTGGTGCGTGTCCCCCGCGTGTTTCATCTCCGCAAACCCTTCTGAGCAGCATCATGCTATAGGCCAGGCCGAGTCTGGAAAGTCCACCTTGCTCAAAAACTTCCAGATCCACTTCGCACCGAAGGCGTTCAAGGCAGAGGCGGGAGCCTGGCGATCGGTCATCCAACTTAACCTTGTCCGCTCGGTGAATGTCATCCTCGCATACCTTACCAAGGCGGGCGCTGCTGCGGCAGCAGCTTCGCCACGCTTCAGCAAGCCAAAGGATGACCTACGATGGCTGAAGATGCGCCTCGCCCCCCTGCGCCAGGTGGAGGTTATCCTGAACCGGTTACTTGGAGTGTCTATCGGAGAGGGTGACATCTCGACGGAGGCGGCGATGCGTTGGGACAGCGATAGGTTGTCCGAAGTTGCCGTGGGTTCCGACTTTGGCTGGAAGACGTTAATGCGGATGGAGAAGGAGAGACCCACGAGTCGCTTCTGGGAGGACCTAGATGACGCCCGGAAGATATTAGAGGCTTGTCGAGATGACATCGTGGCCATGTGTCAGGATAAACTTGTCCAGGGCGTGCTTGACGAGGAGGGCATCAATATTCTGGACGAGCCTGGCTTGTGAGTCTCGCCTGCACGCGTGCTGCGACGACTGGACTATATTGACATGCTGCCAGCTTCTTCGACCAAGCCGCTCGCATCTGCTCGATCAACTATGAACCTACTCCTGGTTAGTCACACAACTTGTGCGGTCATACGTCATATTGCGATGTTAATTCTGCATACAGAGGATATTCTCCGAGCCCGGTTGCGCACGGTAGGTGTAGAGGAACACCGGTTATGCATGGAGTCGCGTACGTGCACCTTGGACACTCGCGTGACCCATGCTGATGCTCAACTTCAGCAATAGCAGAGAAGGGTCAGGAATGGGTGTTTTACGACGTCGGCGGTGCGCGTGGGCAGCGAGGTATGTGTGATACATCACTTGTAAACATGCGTTTGACTGATCGACGATAGCTGCATGGGCGGCGTATTTTGAGGATGGTAAGTTTGCTTCGTAACGCGAGACTAACCGTGTTCTCATGGGCTCCACAGTCAACGCTGTCATGTTCTTGTGTCCTATATCGGGTTTTGACCAGGTGTTGGGAGAAGACCGTGTTACGAACCGATTGGTGAGCAGCCTGGGTATGTGCCTCATGTCTTCTTCTAATATTTGCTGCAGGTTGACTCGCTCAAGCTTTGGAAGACTATTTGCTCAAGCAAACTCTTAGAGAGAGCGACGTTCATGCTCTTTATGAACAAAAGCGATATCCTAGAGAAGAAGCTCAAAGCTGGTGTGCATTTCGCGACTCAATTCCCGAGAGCTGTCGATGAACCGGATACGGGTGTAGGGGTTCGATTCGCCGACCACGTCGAGCAATATCGGGAACAGCCGAACGACTTTGATAATGTTTCGAACTGTGCGCTGGCTCCCGCTGATGTGTTGTTGTGCAGATGCCGACTCATCACTCTTGCAGATATCCGCAAAATTCTCCTAGCGATTCATAAGGAATGCTCACCTAGGAAACGACCACTACACACACACATGACCTGCGCTACTGTGAGTCCCCTCCGTCTTTCACCGTTCCAAAACTGGATACAAACGCTTCTGCAAGGATACCCGCATGATGTCATCAATCCTGACTAGCGGTAGGCATATTACATCTTGTGCACGCGCCTCGCTCATACCTAGGTTCACAGTCCGAGATATCATCCTCAGGCACGCTCTAGAATCAACACATCTCATAGTATGAGCTTCGTTCCCTGGATGTCACGATATCTATCACAGTTACGCCCATACCACCAGTACTATACTCGAAGGATTTCATTTATATGTCCATAGTAATTTACCTGCGTAAATAGATTTTATGTAAGTTATGCTCTTTCTGTGGATGGTGATGAACTTTGGTACCAAGTAATGCTAGGACGGGGCAGGCGATGACGTATAGGTGGAGAGATAATGGCACGTTCTATGGTTGTCGGGCTCGATGTATATGCTCTGCGGGAATTTATCACGCTTGTGGCTGGATTCAGTGCTTCGCACATGACCGCGTTTTGTGCTGCGTGCGGCGCTTACACTGGTGTTAAATTCCTTTCTCCGACTCCCATCGTCTGGTTGACCAGCTCATATGCCCTGCGCGCCAGCACAAAGGAAGAGGAGAGGTCCGTACCGCAAGAGGGCGAGGACAACCGATAGGACAATTGCCCAAGCCGAGGACCCAGTACCCGCAACACCTCGAAAAACTGTGGCTAAGAGGCAGCTGCGGGGCAGGCGCGGAGGTCTTAAGGACATGACGCATATGCCAGTTGATATCCTGTTGGAGATGTGTTCTTCTTACTGCGAATATGCACTGAGAGTGGCCTGCTCGTCCTGCCTTGCGCGCACCGCTCCGAGTATGCCTCGTCTGGTCTCCGCTCACTGGTGAATTTTGCAGGTAATTGCGCACTTGCCACCTACAGACCTCTTGAATCTTGCGCGTACTTCGAGGTTTCGTTTCGTGCGCTTCTCATGGGCCGTAGCTCCAGGAGTCTATGGAGAGCATCTCGGCAGCTAGTCGACGGCCTCCCGGATTGCCCATCCCATCTCAGCGAGCCGGCACATGCCAACCTCATGTTCTTGAGCCACTGTCACGTATTTGAAATCGCGTCTTGTGTTTGTCCCCTGGCTGAACATGTGGGAGAGAACTGCTTGAAGTCGCATACTCAGAGCATCATATGGGAGTTCGGTGTGCAATATTGTGCACCATGCAACAAGAAGTCTCAGTAGGCTTCTTGCCCTCTGAATATCTTATTAACCCACTTCACCAGTTACAGGGGGTGATATGATGGCTGCGTAATCATCCACACGCAATCATCCTCTCAGAGCACCTGAACACACTGCATCCCTCTCTGAATCAAGTACGTGTCTCAGTACGGTAGCATGCAGTCTATTCCTTATGCGGCCATAGGCAGAGCTTTTCAGCTACCGATTTATATGAAGACCATAACCACGCTTGTGGCTGATGCATGAGATCTGTCACGTGACCGCGTTGCCGTGGGCCGCGCTTGCTTGCGGCCTGCTACTTCCGCTTCTACCTCTATCTTTGCTGACTGTCTTCTCGCACTACCTCTGCACCCTGATCTCAATCTGCCTCACTGCAGAGCAAAATGTCTCGTAAGAGAAAAGACGCAAAGGTAGCGGGAAGCGCAGTCGAATCTGCCAGTGAAACGACGCTGGAGACCCCGGCTAAGAAGTCAACGAGAAGGCAGCTGCGTGGAAAGGCTGGGGGTCTGAAGGATATGCCACATATGCCTCTAGATATTCTGATTTAGGTGCGCCGTTTTGATGTGATTGTATGCGCGACGCAGGGCTACGGTTGTGACTGCCGTTGGAAGTGGCGAAGAGCGAAGTGCCGCGCATACAATGACTATTCTTTGTATCCATAAGACTGACCGCATATATGCAGATATTCTCGGATCTGCCGCCCTTGAACTTGCTGAACCTCGCGCGCACGTCGAAACCGTTCCGGGCACTCCTTATGAGGTGCATCTTCGCGGGAGTGTGGAAAGCGTCTCGGCGGCTGATAGAAGATCTCCCTGATTGTCCCGAATTTATGAATGAGCAAGCCCGCATACGCCAACCTCCTATTCTCTAGCCACTGTCACGTATGTTATCATCTTACTAGTCTTGACCGGCTCTATTGGTCAAGATGGGCTTAGAACTGCTCGAAACCAAACGTCCAAGGCGTTATATGGCAATTCCTGGCTCGCTACTGTCGCCCGTGCAAGAAACTGATGTTAGTATATGCGGTACTTAATATACTCGACTTACCACAACTTGGTGTAGGGCGGTGAAGACCTCGTATTCGGAGTTCCTCAAGAAACATTTCGGTGAAGTGCACTCCATTATGAATGCGGTGCGTAGCGTTGTTTCACTGGCCCGCTCTTTTTGTTTGCTAGCTGAGTTCTAGTGGCCGTCGCAGCTCCATCTCAGGTATCACGTTCCCCAGATTCAACAAGTCAAGCAAGCTTGGGAGGAGTTCCATGACGACACGGAAAAGTGGTCAAATTATGTCCAGGAACAGAAAACACATGTTTTAGATGTCTACAATGTCCGTTTCCTCCTTGAAAGTGACACCTTTTCGTTGACAAGCCCTTTCGTAGCTCGCCGACAAATGCTGTGAGTGGGTGGAAGCCGAGGCAGCTGTCAAAGGGTATAGGCGGGAGGAAGTTAAAGAGAGCCGGCTTCAATTGTGGGTCTTCCTTCTACAACCCGTCATTCGCGCAGGATTACCCCTGACTTACCCTAGCATTGTTGCGAAACTGCGTGAGATAGGCTGGGAAGAAGATATTGACGTGCTTCCTCAGGACCTCTTCCCGCTTTCGGACCATCCACAGGTCCGCGTAGTAAGAGAAATCTCAGAGCGCAGTACGTATGAGAATGATATTTCAAGGATATCGCTGATCTATTCTGTCAGCCTGGGAAAGGATCCGTGAGGAAATCGTATCTTACATGCAGCAACTCAAGGACCGTCGAAGTGCAGAGGAGCGTTGCGCCGTTCTCCGGACCCGTCTCCGGACTCTCCAAACTGTCACCAAGAGGTTGCGCATCGATGTCGGCAGCCACGAACTTACCGAGTTCTTGCCCAAGATCCCAGACTATGCGCTCATGCCCGAGTTCCGCATCCTGATGGAGGCATCAACAGAGGATGTGATAGACGCGCAGGCTTTGGTAGATCTGACTGGTAGACTGCGCGAACTGGAATTGCCGTGGGTCATCCGGCGGCAGAAGCGTCTCGCGCGGATGCTCGAGAAGGCGTCAGGCCGCCTACCCGAGGATGCAGACGAGGAGCCTCCCGAGGACGAAGATCTCAACGACACGTCGCATCGGACGATTCTACATCTCGCAATCTCTACGTTTGAGTGCCACCAATGCTCCGAACGCTTCCACGCAACTGATGCTATGGTCCACCGCTGCACGCGCGGAGACGGGCGCCTCTGGCTGCTCGACAGCTTGCATGAGACGGAGGGGACGTACATGTACGAGGTGCGGCGCATCTCGCGCACTGTGCGCCCTTGGAACGTGAGCTGCCTCCGAGTGCCCGACCTCGAGCCGCTTCGGAGGGTGATACAGACATGCGGGAAGGACCCGGCGACGGCGACGGAAGAAGATATGGATAAGCCCGAAACGCGTCTAGTTGTCAAGGGCCAGCTGGTGGATGGAAAACGAAAAGTTATGACGTGGGATATTGTGGTGAGCTATCTGTTGTGTGTGTGCGCATACTAAGATCCGTTTCGTTGACTCTGTTTGCTGCAGCGGCGTACCGATCATCTAGACCCCGTCGTCTGTGAGAGCGGCTGGGAGTTTGAGGCCCTCTCAGAAGAGGAAACAAATACTGCCTCTGAACTCGAGAAAGAACATGCTGATGAAAATGTTAAGCAATTCATCAATGAGGCTAAGTACTGGTGCTGCCGGCTCTGCGACGACCTGACACATGGCGTCTCGTGTTTCACTGCTCGGATGCATGTGACAGCCATGTGAGGCACAAATCATGACAGTATTTTGACAGTGTGGCTAACTGTCTTAGGAGAGCACAAGTGAACTTGTGTACGTGCATCCTGACGCGAAGTTCACGACGGCGAAAATGTCCACCGTTCTGTTGCCGACCGCGTGATACTACACTTGCATGGTCAATGTGGAACCGAAGCTCGTTACATAACTGTACATAATTGCGAACGCTAGGACTCGGGTACATGCTTGTGGCTGATGCATCGTCTGCATCACGTGGGCGCGTCAACCGCTTGGGGTATCTTCATCCCGCCCCATCTATAAGCCGCCCGCATTGCCCATCTATCTTGTATTGTCTCCCTCGTCTTGTGCACCAGCAACATTGCTGATTTCCGCCAGATATGTCCCCCAAGGGCAAGAAGATGAAGACGTTGGGAAACCAGTGCCGGTCTGCAGCGGCGATGATGTCTGCGTCTGCAAGTGGTGCTTCAACAACGTCGGGCAACCACCACTGCGGCCCACAGCTCAGCAACGAGGAAGCAGCTATGTGGGAGGGTAGGAGACTTGAGGGATATGCCAAATATGCCTCTAGACATCTTGATGGAGGTACGCACTTGCCCGGAAGTATCGTGGTTGCGAATGGCAACTCGTAGATTGCACACACTCCGCGCGGCCAGCTTTCTACGTACACTTGTGGCCCATATTGACCGCATATATTTAGATATTTTTGTATCTTCTCCCTCTAGACTTACTGAACCTTGCGCGCACCTCAAAGCTATTCCGGGCGCTCCTGATGAGTCGCGGCTCTGCGGGTGTATGGCGAACGTCTCGGAAACTCTGCATTTATCTCCCTGCTTGTCCGGGGCATCTGAGCGAGCCCGCCTATGCGAACCTTTTGTTCTCTAGCCACTGTCATGTACGTCGTCATGCAAACCTTTCTACTCACTGCATTGATCGTACGGGCGCAGAAATGTCTGAAGCCAAACGTGAAAGCCATCATCTGGGATTTCATGGCCCGCTACTGCCGTCCATGCAAGAAGATGATGTAGGTCTAGGTGGCGCGGAATGAGTCGCATTTGCTCATAGCGGCTCGGTGCAGGTCTGTGAAGATCACAGATAGCCATACATGTGCTGAGTTTCTCTGCATGCAATATACCGAGCTAAAACCGCTTGTCAATATGGTGCGTAGTTCCTGTGCAATTTCCTTGCACTTGTATCTTGACGGCCGGAGTCTAGTCACCATTGAAGGCTAGTGGCATATACCACATCCCTCAGCTGCAGCAAGTCAAGAAAGCATGGGATGGGTTCCATGATGACAAAGAGAAATGGTCCAAGTATGTGGAGGAGCAGAAGGAACGCGTAGTGTCTATTCAAGATGTTTGTTTCTTCACTTGCAGTGGGGGTACCATTAAGAACCTCTCTCCAGCACACGTATGATTGCGTTGAGTGGATGGACTTAATGAAAGTTATCGAGGGAGGCAGACTAAAAAGGGTTAGAGAAAGGCGATTGCAATTGTGAGTAGTGTATTGCGCTACGTGTCAGACGAGGACCTACTCAAATGTACACCTCAGCATCAGTGCGAAGCTACGCGAGATGGGTTGGGAAGACGAGATAAACAGGTTCCCTGAGGACCTTTTTTCGCTTTCCGACCATCCACAAGTCCGCACGGCGAGGGACATATCAGAGCGCAGTACGTCTCAGCTCACTGATACTTCTCTAACATCTTGTTGGTTCATCACTCATATCTTACATATCTTAGCATGGGACACGATTCGTGGCGAGCTCGCCTCTTATATGCAGCACATCAAAAACCGCCGAGTTGCAGAGGAGCGCTCCACCATTCTGCACATCCGCCTGCACACCCTCGAAGTTGTGATCAACAAGCTGCGTACCGAGGCCGGTCGTAGCTATCTCACTGAGTTCTTGCCCAAGTTCCCAGACTACGCGCTCATACCCGAGTTCCGCGCCTTAATGGAGGCACCCATGGAGGATATGCTCAATATGCGCGCGTGTGCGGACTGGGTCGTGCGGCTCGACGAGCTGGACGCACGGTGGGTCCTTGAGCGCAAGAGGCGTCTCGCGCGGATGATCGAGAAGGCCCTGGGCTGCGTAGTACCCGTGGGCGTAGAAGACGAACCCACCGTAGACACCAACACCAACGACCTGTCATATGAGGCGGTCATCAAGCTCGCCATCGCCGTGTTTGAGTGTCAGCGGTGCACTGAGCGTGTACACGCAAGTAAAGCCCTGGCGCACCGCTGCACGCGCGGGGATGGGCGCCTCTGGCTGCTGGACCTTCGCCCGCATGAGACGGAAGGGACGTTCATGTACGAGGTGCGGCGCATCTCGCGTACGCTGCGCCCGTGGGATGCCAGCTGTCTCCGTGTTCCCGACCTCGAGCCGCTTCGGAGGGTGATACAGATATGCGGAAAGGACCCGGAGACGGCGACGAAAGAAGATATGGATAAGCTCGAAATGCGTCTGGATGTCAAGGGCCAGCTGGTGGACGGTAAACGCAAGGTATTGATGTGGGATGCCGTGGTCAGTCGCTCATGCAGTATTCGCGTGCTGGGGTAGCCTCGTTGATACCGTCTACTGCAGGTGTGCGCTGGCCATCTGGATCCCGTGGTGTCCAAAAGCGACTGGAGTTTTGAAGTCCTCTCCGAGGAGAGCCTACTTCAAGCCGTTGAGCTCGAGTCTGCGAGGGAGGAGGTGTTTGTATTAGATGTGCTGAACCCAAGGGCCAAGTACTGGTGCTGCCGCTTGTGCGACGACTTGGCGCTCGGTGTATCGTACGTCGCCGCCCTCACGCACACGCGAGATATGTGAGGCTTCCCTAACATTCCTGATACTGTTTTTGACAACGGGTCTTCGCAGACACTACAAGTGGGATAATGAGGACGGCTTCGTCTTCATGCATCCAGACGTGACATTCATGGCGTCAAAAGCGTCGCCTGTCCTACTTCCTCTGGCCTGATTCGTGCCTCAACCTGACGTAGTGACCTCCCACTTCTCGTAGACTAGCGCAGTACCAGCGGACGGTCATCCTGTCTGTGAACATACACGTATACATCAGTACTGATTGGGACGCCAGGAGTTGCTGAAACAGACAACAATACTGTGATATCACTCAGAACTCGCTTTTGCCGATGAACGGATGTGCACAATGTCAGCCAGCCCACCCCGAAGGCTGCGCTTGAGAGCATGACTTTGATAGCAGTGTCCCGCTTGCGAGACGCCTCGAGGCCTTGCACGAGGCCTTCGCCCTGGCGCCGCGCACCGACGACGAGCTCGGACGTGCGCGCGATGCGAGCTGCCCGTACTCGGAGAACATTCAACACGGTCTCGAGTGGAGGGCAGCGCTGTAGAGGAGTTGTGCATCGTGAGGAGGCGCACGAAGTGGTAGACGTCCTCGAATGCTTGGATTGTGCCTTGTCCGAGGTGCTTCGCCCGTATAGTAGATGGAAGGCGGTTCTATGTACAGCAGACACCAAGTCTGTACTCAGATCTGGGTCATGAGTTACAGACACTAGATAGATGCGTGGGGAAAGCTACTGTCAGTGAGAGCACTGTGAGAGCACTACTAGCAGCTGCAGGTCGTGCATATTATAGCCTGTAGGTTCTTTCCGTCCTAATTAGATACAGCCTAATACGCGCGATGTTGAGTATAGATTGTGTCTCTGAGTCATTACTCACCAACGACCACTGCACAAAAATGACAAGTCGCTGTAGCACATTGTCAAAGAGCGACTCGTTGCGCTGTTGCACTGCAAATACGGTGGATGGCTGGCAGTAGGTGCGTTCACAGTTGGAGCTCCAGCTGGAGCTCTGGAGGTTGGAGGAAAGAGACGCCCGGAGGTGCTGGCAGAAACCCTCGGCCGCGCATCTATTTTCGCGTTAATATGACCCCGCAATTGTCACAGCCACGTCACGATGGAAACAACCTCACACATACACTACTACATTTGTTGTACACTGCCATTTAAGGTGTCACGCGCATCACCATGTGGCTGCAGGCGGTGGTGAACGTTGGGTAACGTTGAGGAAAAGTGCACGGCGGTTGCCGAAGACCGACAACGCCTCCGGGCGGCTCTTTCCTCGAGCTCCAGAACTTTGAACGCACCTAGTATTGCGGTTGCGCGCTACTTGCATACTACCTCGAGCGCTTTGCGTCTCGCAGCCATCCCGGCCATTCCGCCTTCCCTGTATCCCAGCTACAACATACTCATTTCGCATCCTATGGCCTCAATGATCACATATCTTGCATCTGAACTTCAGGAAGAGCTTGAGGAAGCTGTCAAAGAGCAGTGTCCTGTTGTGTCTACAGGTCTCTGAGGGTCTGACACCCGATGATGCAATGCTGAACGAGCTGATCATTTGGAGAGGACAATGCCAGCGCGAGCAGGAGGGGTTGGGGAACCACAGGGGTCGGCGGATGGAGTCCCCGTGCCGTCGTCAGATAGACGACAACCTACGCACGCTAACAGTACTTGAGTGAAGAACGCGCAAAAGGATCGCCAAACCTGCCCACCAACGATCCGTCCACACCTACATGGCTTCTGCATACACACCGAAGAGCGAAGCAATGGTGCGCCAATGGTTACAAGACTAGTGCTCATGACTAGGACTCAACTTGCCCGCCATTTTCTGCGTACGCATCGGTGGGCGTGAGCTCGGCAAGCACGGGCCTGGCGTACGCGTGCAGAAAAGTCAGCGCAGTGCCCATAGGAGACATACATGACAGGGCTTAGCGAGGATGCCGTCCGACCGCCAGACTTCCATCGTTATATCTCGCTTTCGCCCATCCCAAAGGGGTGAGTGAAGAACTCCAACCACCTGCCCAGGAAACTCTCGTCCACATACACCGCCTTCACAGCCTCGTTCCGCGCTCTGCACGCCGCCTCGTCGCTGACGACGCGCACATCTCCCTGTCTCCGCGCGCCGCGCACCAGCTCGGACGTCCGCGCGATCCGCAGTTGTTCGTATTCGGAGAAGATGGTCTCGAGCAACGTGGTGGGCGGTGGTGCGGCGGAAGGGTTATGCACCGTGAGGAGACGCACGAGGTGGTAGACGTCCTCGAAGGCCTGGTTCGCGCCCTGTCCGAGGTGCTGATGGTACGCACACTCAGCTGGTGGCTTCAAGGACTTAGTATGGGTGACGTACAGGGCTTGTCGGATGCGCGGCGTCTCCGAGGAGGACTACACGATCTTTATGCCATACCTCAAGTTCTGGCCGGTCGTACAACCCAAACTGTGGTGATGCATTAGTGGCGCAATTTACAACATGTGGGTCGCACATACCTGCACGACGGGCCCAGATGTGCGGATTAGCTCGCGGACGCCGAATGGCCAGTCCGACCATGGTCCCTCTCTGAACTCCGCTTGCTTCTCCTCGTCCATGGACTTCCAGGTTTCTCTCGCCTCGGCTTCTCGCCGGGTGATGCTGCGCCCAGTGTGAGTGCCCCCGCACAACATGCCAATCTGATAACTTACGCCCAGGATGTTTCATTGTCGTTGATCGGATATGAGATCAGATGCACGTCGTTTGAATACACGTTCAACATCGTGCGATGCGCCTTCTGGACGTCGGGGGTTGGGGAGATCCCACCAGTCTGCGAGCGAGGGGATGAGCTACTTGCAGCGACAATCGTCCACGACGCTGACCTGTGTGAGTCCGGTGAAGCTCACGGACTCGTTACCAAACAGGCATATCCGCGTGTTACTATGCAGCCCATCACAACCAACGACAAAGCTCGCTTTGTCAATGACTCCGTTAGCGAAGGTGACTTCCACGCCGTCTCCTTCCTGCTTCAGCGATACCAGCTGGTGGCCGAACACGATGGGTATGCCCTGCGCCAGGGCTACCTCGACGATGGTGCGATGGAAGACTGCCCTCCGGACGCCCATCATGGAGTAGCCTGTCTCCGCAGGCAGGCGTGCCGGGTAGTCGTTGTCCACGAGGACAGCAGTCTCGTCTTGAAGCACGGAGCAGTGCTTGAACCGCTCAACGGGTGCGCCGACGAGCGCATCCGTCAAGCTGGGAATCAGCCCCAGCACACGCAAGCCGTTGGGCTGCATACTGTCATGGGTTCGGTATTGCGTAAAAAGGGGTGCATATAAGCGTAGATGGGCGTACCAGAGGGAGAGTCCAACATCGGCGAGGGTGTCCACCTTCTCGTACACGATCGGGTCGTACCCCTTCGACTTGAGCAGGATGGCGAGTACAGGGCCCGCGATGCCTCCGCCGGCGATGATGACCTTCGTCTTCGTCTCTTTCATATCTGATTGGTTTATGCGTATGTCAGCTGACGAATGGCATGCGCGGCGACGTTTTATACGAATGACAAAGTTCGGGAGCGACGAGGCTGGCCTAATAGTCTCATCATTGATCGCTGTAAAGTCGGCCCCGTAACTTGAGAGGCTCCGAATGGAGCCCGGAGGAGCTTTTCTTGACTCAGGGACAACGCCAGGCGTGTCATGCTATGACTCGGAGGCGAGGCTCGTCCGAGCGGAGTCATGATCCCGGCCACCCACTCAAGCGAAGACATCGTTGAAATCCGATTTCACAATTCTCGCAACACAGGCACATGCTTACCCATCAATCGAAGACAGGAGAACTCCTGCTTATACACATTTGTAGGTCAGCGAATATCCTTTCTGTCGACTTGACACTTCCTTGTAGGCTTTCTGCACTGCCGCCGCAAATCTAAGGCACTCACAACAGCATCAGCCAGCCTGAGGTTGCCGATGATGCTCAATTCTGATTCTCAGAGTCAGTCCACATACTTCGGCAAGCAGTGAGTCGGTCAGACACAAACTAAAGTTCGTACATCATCCTTCGAAATTTGGTCTTGTGGAGAGCATTATTGATGACGGAAGGGGACTTGAAAATTATGTGTAATGATATCCCTGATGAACGAACACTTTGCAGTTTCCGGCAGCCTTCCAGTATTGCTTGCTGGATCAGCTTGTATGTCATCATTCTACTAAGTTATCATGACACACTGACCTGAACTCAAGCCTTTGCTCCAGTCTCATAGCCGGGTTTGCCACCCCCGCCCCCGCCCCCGCCCGATGCATCATCATCATCATCTGACTCACCATCATACCTTGTGTATGGTGGTGGTCCGCCGCCGCCTCCACCGTGGGGCCCGGGACCATCATGACCTGGTCCACCGCCTCCTCCATTAGGACCTGGGCCACCGCCACCACCGGGAAGGCCTCCTTGGCCACCATTACCACCCCCATCAGTGATTTTGGCGGCGGCGGCGGCACCTCCCGCAGCACCTGCAGCATAGCCCAGGGCGGGAAGTGCACCGCCCATCGCTACACTCTGGCAGACCGCAAACGCCGAGCCCGCGGCAACATTTCCGATTGAGCTCTGTATAGCAGCAGCTATTGTACCTATCATGAATCAAGTTAAGGATACCACCTTGATCAGTATTCAGGAGACCCTGGCCTGCAACAGGGCCAGCGGCGCTGAAGCCGACAATGCCTAACAATGGCGGGGCAACTACAGGCGCGAGCAACGCGCCAATAGCAGCGCCGCCAACAGTTAGGCCTATCCTCCAGTTTCTGTCATTCAGTTTAAGTATGTCATCCGGCTTGCACTCTGACAGAGGTGGTACATACCGACCCCGGCAAGTTGGGCAAGTTGATTGATTGATTGGCACCTGCCCTGGTAGGCATGCAATGTGGAAGAGATGATTGCACTGAGGGAAGAACCTGACAAGAGCCAAGTCCTGTGGCAAGGATACGATCTGGTTGCAGGCAAGGCAAGGGAGCAGGTAGGCCATTGTGCTAACTAGATAGTCGTTGCTCGCGAAGTGTGCGATCCTCTGGCCTCCCTAGATATATATATTCTCAGGCCCGGCGTTCGATTGCTTCCATTACATCCCTGCGCCTTCTCATGTAGCACTGCCTTGCGGATACCATGCATGCACCTCACGTACATCGTTCCTTACAGCCTCAAGGCCATTCGTACTTAGTATTCCAAATCTCCCAATTCGACTTCACTGTCCATCTTAGGCAGATATGGGTTACCACACCCGTCGAGGTGGCCGGCCGTCAGTCACATATGCGATACCTACTACGAGTCTACAAGCTTCCGCCTCGAGGCAGACCTTACTCAGACAACCTCCTGTCTGCCAAGGCGCGCACCGACATGTATATGAGCACGTCATCAATCCTGACTCGGCCTAGGACATAGAACTGAAGCAGGGATTCTACTCCTACAGCTTTGCCTTTGCCTTCACGCACCGCACCGCCTTCGCGCTCAATCGGCCTAGGCCCGCTCCTGCCAGTGCTCCGACATAATAGACAGACGTCGGGATCACACCACCCATAGATATGCCCTGCGCCGTAGCATACAGAGAGCCAGCGGCAATGTTGCCGATGGAGCTCTGGATAGCTGCTGCCGCCGAACCTAGTGTCCCCGAGATTCAAGTTCCGTCAACTGCATGTTCGCCCAGAGGCCACCAGTAAATCAGGAGTGTGTACGTACCTGCCAGTGGGCCAATCGGGGTGAATCCGGCAATCCCCAAGGCCAGCGGAGCAATTGAGGGTGCCAGTATAGCCCCAATGGTAAGGCCGCCGACAGTGATTAGGGCAGCCTCGTTCTTGACAGCAAAGCTTGGGTATATGATGAGTCTCAGTGCCACATGGGACTAAATGGACTCACCAGAAAGGACATCCTCTTATCATAGTACCCTTAGCCCAGCATACATCATGGTAAGGATGCTTGCAGGGCATATCCACATGAATGTGAGCCGTGTTGTCCCCCTGAAACAATCCGCCGCAGCCATGACACGTCCTGTGGTCACAGTCGTCCGCCGACATGCGTGGTCCGAGCGACGAGTGGACTACTGTTAGGATATGTTGAGCGGAACGAAGGGGATCATACGTAGAGCGTGTGTGCGGCTGTTTGGTCGGACACGCGCGTGAACCATGCACAGACGTCGCGGGCATCATGGCACATCGCTGCGATGCTCGTCTGGATAAGTAATCAGTAACTAATGGTGTGGCTGGTGTCGCAATGCGTCCGTGCACGTGTGGAATAGAGAGATGCCTGGTGGCGCAGAGTGAACCACAGGCCTGCCAGAAGCAGCACGCGCCTAGCTGCCACGCGACGTCATATGACGTTGGTGACGCGTTCGTTCGCCCGACGCGCCGTGGAGTGCCACCGAGGTGTGGGCGTATTGCTAGTGAGCGGGGCAGCAGGCTGCTTATATGCGACTCGAAGGGCGGACGCGCGATATATCCCTTCCCTCGATACCACATTGTCAGCGCACCTACACAGGCATTTCTACTCGAGCCCCATCATGTTGTCGGCATCGCGTCTCGCATCCAGTAGAACAAAGGTCGTTCCGATGTACGGAATTTCTCGCGCGAACATCGCCACGCGACGCGTCGCAGGGCGGCGAATCATTCAGCGATGTCAGTCAACCGGGAGCGGCTCGCCACCACCGAGTTCGGCTACTTCCCATATTGCAGCGGGCGTAGCAGGCGGCGGGGTCGTCATCCTTGGGGGTGAGCACACGAAAAGCGTCGTCCACGACCCCCAGAGACTCACAATACACGCATATAGTGTATGCATGGTACCATTTTTCGGGTGCAAAAATCGCAGTCAACACCGCGCGTCAGGCACACGATTACTACCAAGCGACGAAGCGTAGCATCTCCGAGAAGGCACCCAAGAACCCAAACGAGGTCATCCAGTTCCTTCGAAGCACCGCCAAGTCCTACTCCAGTTTCGTCCCTGGACTTTCGAAATACGTGGACTCTACGTTTGACTCACTCGACGAGCTTCATGAGACGCACGGCGAGGAGGTGGACAAGATCTTACGCCAAGGTTACGATGAGATCTGGGAGATCCTGAAGGACGAGAAGAGCGGCGCGGATGTGCAGACTGGGATGAAGGTCATGGAGATATTGCGGAGGAGCTCTGGCCAGCTCGAGGAGGTCGGCAAGCGCGTAGGGCAGGACGTGTTCCACAAGTTGGGTGAACAGTACCCCGAGCTCAAGGAGAAACTCGGTGGAGGGTACGAGGAGCTGAAGAGAGCGGCGGAGAAGAATGGGCCGGAGGCGAAGAGGATCTTCGACGAGACGACATCACAGGTGCGTGCGTGTGCTATATGCACTGCATCTCATGCACCAGCTCACGTCCAACGCGCATATACGCAGATCACGCAGATCTTCTCCTCTGGCTTCAGCCTTGATAAGTTGAACGAGGCACAGCAACTCATACAGTCCAAGGCGTCTGAAGTGAGCAAAGCAACGAGCGGGGCTTCCCAGGAGGCGTGGAACAAGGCTCTGAAGGAAGCGTCGCCCTACCTCGACAAGCTGCCCGACATCCGCAAGCTGCTCGAAGACAACGCCTCTGCATTCATAGCTGCGGGCCTCTCGAAGGGCGGTGCCGCACAGGAGGTGCTCGGGCGCTTGAAGGACGCGGCACAGGGCGACGGGGCAATGAACAAGGAGAAGGAGCTGAAGGACTTCGTACAGAGGAAGGTGGAGGAGGTGGGCCAGCGGGGCGAGGGCGGTCTCGAGGGCGGCTGGCACGCGCTGCATGGGTGGATACGCAGCATGCCCGGCGGCGAGGAGGCGCTGAAGAAGGTGCCGGATGTGGACGTGGGCGTGCTCGCGCAGATTGCGCAGAACCGGGGCGATGAGGCAAAGAAGCTGATGGGCGAGACGTATGAGGATGTATTGAAGGTCCTCAACGAGAAGGCGGAGAAGGCGAAGAAGATCGCGGGGAAGGCAAAGGAAGAGTCGAAGGACAAGCCGTGAGGTCATGGCTCTGATGGACGATAGAACAAGGTGGATAGTTTGTAACATGGCATTGGGACATTGGGTATGCGATGGATTGGACAATGGGCACTCTTTTCGCGAACTTCGTTGTCCCGTGTAGGATCTGAAAGGTCGTGTCAGTCCCTCGTTTACCGGTGCCTGTAAATCGTCCATCTCACTGCAAGCATGAGTGTAAACTCCTGTACTGGCCGAAGCATAGAAGCACAGCACGACTTGAGGCCGAGTCGCACTCAGCATTCTACTTGCAGCAGCTGCACGCACGGCCTCGGAAGCGCAGCCTGGCACTGCGCACTTGGCGTGCGGGATGTGACCGATTGTCCACATGCCCTCCATTGAACACGGGGTCCGTGTTGATAGCAGGATTTCCGCAACGGCCTGCAACGGTGGCGTAGATCGGAGTGCTTCAAGCTTCTTGCCCGGTTGCCATACATTTAGGCTCCGATGAGATTCAATTCGATATTCATACCCGTTACTATGCTCTGGTATTCTGTGAGCGATGCAATCTCAATTCCGCGTATCCAGCCGCCCCAACATCGACAGATTGGACTATTATTGTTTGCGACATTATTTGAGTATACATCGCGTAAGGGCGATTTACGGATCCGAGTCCTTGGCCGTGGCATCCTAGAAGTTTCGGACCCTGGTGGTAGGCAGCCGAAATAGCATTCAGACAGTCGCGAAGAAGAAAGTCACCACAGAATAGAGTATAAAGTGGAAGTCGCATCGTCGCGGCGGGGCCAGTGATAGAAATCGTTGATGGCACGTGGCCCGGCCCCCCAACGGTGGCGCTCCCGAGCCATACGTACTACCTTCATACTGCCAACGGCCCGACTCAGAACTATCGCACTCTAGTAACCGGGGTCTTCTTGTTGAATATTGCTACAAGATGCTTGGTGTACTCAACTTCGTGAGGGAAACGCTCTCCATTCCAGTCCCGACTACCTGATCAATCACGTCGAGACCGGGCATATGATGACGACGCTCGATTTTTGGATTCTTTCGTACTAATAATCGCCTTATAACTAGATGACTATAACTTCTGCGTTGCAGCCCAACTCCTGCTATAACCGATGAAGGTGGCTATATGGTACGCTGATCAAGTTGAACGGGAATCACTACTAGTAAGTCCGCACGACTACTATAATGCACCCGGCAAAGTGCGCTCACGCCGCACTGCTTAGATTTCACCTGAAGCAAACCACACAATTGTGCATCTGCGTTGTTGACTGCGTGCCTGATGTTCGCGGAATTTGCGTGTCTGCGCCCGTGTCGCTGGCATTTATATTCAGGCTCACTCAGGAGTCAGCGGCAGGTGTTGTAACTTGTTCGTTCTACCCAGTGGCAACCTACGAGATACGGCGAGTCCCTTCCGTTCCGATCATCATTAGACGGTACAGGCTCGATATCGCTACCTTTCTCATCACTGCTTTTTGGGTGATCGTCTGTCCGATTCATACCGCTCCTCGCGTTTAGACACACTCGTACCTAGTTTCACATCCCATTCACACGAAGTCAACCCACACTCTCTGAGTAACGCAAGCTAGTTGCGTCGGGTAGGTAAGCACTGAGCACAACCTCCGTCAACATCGAGGCCATACGACCGCCAGCGTCAGAAGAATCCACACCTCGTGCCCGGCCTCATGCTGAACTTGAAGGGGCCGATTCACAGGCGCACTATACACATCCAACTCTATCTTGGCTGGTACGTCTGCCAGTGACTTTACTCACGGGTGCGCTCTCACCTCTCGCTACCAGAATGTCGGACTCCGACTGTGATCCTGAACTCGTAGCTGCGATCGCCGCCTCTCTCGAAACATACTTGAACCCCGGCATGTCAGAAGTGGAACCTGCGAGAGAAGAGGCCCTCCGCTCTGAGGTTTTAGCATCAATCACGAAAGGTAACTTCATAAACACTAGGTTCTACCTCCCATCCCGCCGCCGTCGGTCGGGGGTCGTTGCGGGGTTCCTCCCAGTGTACGCGAATGGTGCCATCCTTTGCAGGGAGGTCGAAGACATCGGCCAGAGTAGGTGTCACTGTTTATCACGGTGATCTGCAGGCTGACAAACATTGCTAGTGCTTCAGAGTGGGTTCTCTGAAAGCCTCCTTGCTACATTCAATAGCGAGGACGAGCTTACCTCTGGGTATGAAGTACAGTTAAACGACTACGGATATGATTCCGACAGTGATCTTGAAGACGACGAAGACGATGTCCTGACATCTGGGACGAATGCTACAGATCATCCAGCGTTGTTCGAGATACATGCTGAACTTGACAACACGGAGGCAGTGGGTTCAAGCAGTGGTATTGGAGTATAGATTGCATCGTTGCCTTGTAACCAGCACACTGACCCCGCGGTCAGCAGGGCTCGGGACCTTCGACGTTTGGAAGCATGGGTCGAACGATCATCGTGAAGGGTACAGCGTACAAAACGTACGCCTTGCTCTGATTGATCATCTAGTCCCGAGCTCTCAATGCCACTAGATGGGTTGCCCTCGTCGCCTACCTGTACACTGGTCAAATCATGTTCGCCCCGCTGCGCTCCACTTATCAGTCACTGCGGGATGCGAAATTAAATCCTGAAGACCCCCGGCCCAACAGCTGTTCGCCCAAGTCTATGTACCGACTCGCAGATAAAGTATACAGTCTCGCTGCTCATGCATTTCATTTCCTTGCTCACCCTGAGTCTGCAGTACGGTCTTCAGAAGCTGAAGGAGCAGTCCCTGAGCAAGCTCCGGGCCGAACTAAATTCTGAGAACATCATGCAGGAGCTGACGTCATCTTTCACTTCTTGGTAAGGCTGAACGCTAACAACCGAACATTTGAAGCTGATCCGTGTACTTTGCGCACAGCTACCCTGAGATCCAGGCGCTTCAACTAGAGTTTCTGTGCAATAGCCGACAGATTTCAGATATCGTGGACTCTGAATCATTCAAAACTTGGATAGCCCGCGTGACTCAAGGAGAGATGCCTCACAGCGAACATGTCGTGCTCGCATTGTTCCAATCCATGGCTAGAAATATTCCCAAGTGAGTATTGCTATCGAGATGCACAGCCCAGCTAACCTATTTGTAGGGAATGAAGTGGATGATCGTTGCGATTCATTCGTTTTTTGTAATACAGCTTCTCGTTCGTTGTTCAAGCACACACACACACAGTGATACCCAAGTACATCGGCCGGCTCCTAAGTATTGGCACAGTTGATGAGCAATAAGTATGGCTACGATCGAGTGAGACCTGGTGGACTCGTTGCGAAGCGGTATGCAGGACCACGTTATTGACAAGACATGGACCATACCATATGTATCTTTGAATGACTACGACAAGGACCCGCTGGCATACTAAGTACAGGGTTCGGTTTACAAAGCGCGACTCCTGCGCTACAAAGCAAGGGAAACACATGGCAACCTCGTGGTGGTCAGAAGCGCAAGCATGCGTTGCGCGTGAGGCAAAGTAAGTTCTATCACCACATCCATACCTTTTTATTTTATTTTTTTAATTCTGATTGTTTACGCTCCGTACTCGAAGTACATGCAGAGACCATAACTACAAGGAAAATCAGTCAGGACCTATTCTACGCCTTGTGGCTCCCTGCTCCAGCATCCACCCGCTGTTCACTTGATGCCCTGGTGGGCGAACTAGGCTTCCTCCTTCGTAGGTACGGACACTCCTGGTCCAGGTCCTCGTTTTCGACTCGTAGGCCCCCCTCGGGGACCGGTGGGGTGAGGGGCTTATGCCACATAGGAAATGAATGTCGTAGGAATAATGGATATGTGCCCTCCTCGTCATCGTATCATCCAGGCCACTTCTGGCACTTCTCTTCTTCGTCTGTTGTTTCTCCGCTACCAGAATGAAAAGCAGGGGGCGAACCTATGGGCGGTGCGTAGCACCTTCCAGCAAGGGCGAGGGTGCTGGTGTTGTTCGTGTTAGGTTCCCCACCTCCACAGTTGGACCCGAGCCTCCCTCCGCATGCAACTCCTCCACTTCCACCTCCCTATGGTGCCTCACAGAATACGGATTTATCCCAGGGGCCAAAGGCACCCCGGAGCTTGCTTCCCGACTTCGCGCAACGGACTCACACAAGGGAGTCTCCCGTGCGTTTCGCCACCGGGGTCTAGGGCACGTTACTGCGACAGGCAAGAGGGGGAAGGAGAGGCGAGGCCGTGGAGCCTAAAGTGGGACGTGGGAGTCGACGGTTGCGATCGATGACACTTGGTTGGCAACAGCGAGGTGAGGTGTTTTGTGGTCCTCAAACCCAGGGGAAAGAGGGATTATGTCGCGGTGTCGAGTTGGTCGACAGTAGTGAAAGTGGGGGCCGAGTTGGACGGCCTTGACGCGAGGAAACGAGGGTGAATTAGAGGGGGGAGGGTAGATAGATGGGCTCCGATAAGCGGGCGCCTACCGGAGATGGTGGTGGTTCGAGGTCAAGGAGCGGATGACCACATCCATACCTTACACCCGTCGATTGCCCTCGAAGTCACTGGCACGTTAGGTACTGATACTCCAAAGAGATGCCGACAATATAGCTTATCTCGTGTGCGGTATCAGCGTGGCTTCCTTACGATTCCTCGACACATCCTCTCGCCAGAGTCCCCCTTCCCCACCTACGCACACCATGTTAAAGAATCCAAATCGGAAGGCTACGAAGGCGAGCTCAACTCGAGGCCTGCCAGGGCCAGCAGACCCCATACCTCACAGACTGACTAGGGAGGAAGTCCTGGTCTTGGAACTACAGGACCACGCCACAGACGGTGCCCTCTACAACAGAGTGTTTCGCGCATACACACGGAGGAAAGCGTCTGGAGTCGTTGACGAGCCCCAGAACATCTTCGCGAATGAAGCGCTCGTGCGACGCACGTCCGATGACTTTGACAAACGTGTGTTTGAAATTTGTGCCCTTATAATGATGGAAATAGGCTGAATACCATGTTGCGCAGTATTCACATGGGGAAATACGCAGGAGTCCCGAGCGTTCATCACGGATTACGACTATATGTCCGACAGTGACCTCGAAGAAGACGAAGAAGACGTTGGTGTCACGGTCGTGGACAATGCAACCACTGCATCGGAGTCGACTCGGACTGGGGAACGGAGCGTTCACGAGAAAGAGGCGTCGCTATCGAGCATGATTCTGGAGAGAAAAGATGGTGAAGTGATACCAGATGGAGTGGCTAGCGGGCCATCTTCCTCCGCCGGGCCGTCGGGGGCTGAGGTGCGTATCATTCGAGCCCGTTTTGACTTTCGTATATTGATCAGACATAAACATTCAGGAAACGGGACGGGAAGACTCAACAAAATTATCACCAGCCATACCGCACATGAGGAATAAGACTGTCGCTGTTCAAACAGTAGATCACCCAAGGGCGATCACTTTACAGACAGTGGCATTCGCGACGTAAGTCTGACACAGACTGCGGGTATAAACTTCATTCTTCCTACACATTCTTGGAAAGTTTCAGGGCCTTCATAGTGTGGACACTTACAGGCAAGATCACCTTCAATTCGCTCAGATCACAATCATCACTGCCCGTACCATCAAAACCTACTGCACCACTACGTAGACCACCGGTAGGCTGCTCGCCGAAGTCGATGTATCGCCTGGCCCATATGGTAGGGGCTGCAATATGTATGTCCTGGATATCCCTTTTACATGACACAAATTTAGTTCGGCGTCGACGACCTTAAAAAACTCGCTTTGCAGAGTCTGAGCACAAAACTCGGCCCTGACAATATTTTGATTGAGCTACGCTCATCTCTGACGACAAGGTAAAGTTATATCAAGTTAAAAAACGCTACTGCGTAGTAACGCGATTATGCACCATTACACAGATACAGCGATGTGCAGGGCATGGAAGTCGACGCCTTCATACGAGATTATCTCACACATGAGAAGATTCTGAACAATGTATCGCAGTGGATGACTGATCTATCCACAGCACATGGATTGCATGGACTGGGCGTTGCGGCGCTCCTGATACAGAAACTAGCACGGCGCGTCACATATGGGATACCAGCTCAGGTACACCAGGTACACTGCTCGCAGGCAGATGATGATGATTGGTTGATAGATTGAACTCGGAGCTATAAATCTATAGAGTTAATAGAGGACGGTGTCAGCAATTGAGGTGATTCGTTCGAGTTGAATCGATGTGTGTGGTGCTTGAAGTGCAATAAGAACGAAGAACGAAGTGAATTGTAGACCGTGAGAGATCACATGATCGTTCATTAAACGGTCCGTCGAAGTTGTCTGCGAGCCGCCTTCGATCTCGAACCTCCTTTACCGTATGATCATAGGGCCTCCTGGCCTTCCTACATAGTCGCTTCAAGTTGTGACGAGGCCCTACTCATCCCCCTTCTGAAAGGGCACGCTAGGACCACGAGGCCCATCAAAGTGCATCTCATTTCCTTTGCTCAGGCGAACAAGCTATCTGGGCCAGGCTGGTGCTACATCTCGGAACTGATGTGTTCATATCGTATGTATGGCCCCTGAAGGGCGCTGCCGTGAGTCTTCTCAAGCGACGGCTATTGCTGGTTATAAGGGTGGATTGGAGTTCACTGATTCTTCAGGCTCCCCGTGCAGTCTTGCACCGTCCTTGGCGACGGCAGTGAACGGCTCCACCCGGCTCGCCCCTTGGTCTAGTAGTACCCAAGTGGCGGCACCAGCACCTCCCGCAATGCAGAATATGACGAGGGAAGCAGTTCTAGCCTCTGCGCTACAGAGTGCTGCCATGGAAGGTGTTTTCCTGAACAGGACTTTCTGTGCATACACGCGAAGGAGTGCCTCCGGAGTTGTCGGCGCGCCTCAAACGGTTTTCGCAAACGAAGCTCTTCTGCGACGCACGTCAGGTCATTTTGATACGAGTACGTGTCCTTGATGCCAATGTTGCTGTTCCGAAGGAACACTCAACCTCTGTTTGCGGTGTCCCTAGTGTTCTCATGGGACGCTCAGGAGCCCTGCGAGTCGACAAACGATTACGACTACATGTCCGACAGTGACCTCGATGACGCAGATGACGCAGACGAAGCAATCACGACACAGTCGATCCCGGAAGTATTCGAGAAGACCAGCACCCAGACACAACTTGTATCATCCACCGGGGAAGAGTTGCCTGCGGCCACTGTAAAGAGTATCTCATCGTCCGGGTCACTCGAGGTAGGTCTCACTCGGGCTTGGAGGGATTCTTATGCATTCTCGTGTTATCAACTAGGGACGAGACACAGTGTCAGGTGCACCGGGAATGATAGCTTTGCAGACAGTTGCTTTTAAGACGTGGGTATGATTTGCAGCACGTCGTCGCAAGATATGACTGATGTAAACGCTGGACAGATTTCGGGCGTTTGTCATATGGTCGTTGACAGGGACGATCGCCTTCGCGCCGCTCAGATCACAGTCATCCTCGGTGCATGAGCAGTTTCAAGCAGATTCTGGTTCATCACCAGGTCCTCCAGCTTGTTCGTCGAAGTCTATGTATCGTCTCGCACATATGGTGAGTATGAAAACACGACTCTCATCCTGCCCGGACGTGACTATCATCGCAGTTTGACATCAGTGAACTGCGAGAATTGGCGCTCCGCGATCTACAAGCAAGGCTCTCCAAGGATAACATTTTGCAAGAACTACGTTCATCAATAACAGCAAGGTATCTACACTGATGATCTGTCATACATGTCCGTCACGCTGACGCGACAATCAGGTATACGGAGCTGCAGCAGATGCAAGTCAATACCCTCGTTGACCACTATATCACCCATGAGAGTGTTCTGGATGACACGTCTCAGTGGTTGGCAGATATTACAGATGCTCATGGGTTGTTGAACAATAGAGAGCGCCTAACTAGGCAGCCGAGTTCACACACCGGTACTCCGGGTAACAGGAGTAACATATGCATCGTAGATAGAATCACATGCATCAGGATTGGTACTATACAGTAGCTTAGTCAGACGGTCTCCTACATGTATATAAGGACCCCTGTAGCGTAGTACAATCCAAGTCGCTCAACAGCAACTTTGTGTGCATCAAGCCTCACAGCTCAACAACCAGGTAAGTTAGCGTCCCGCTACACTGCGTAAAGAGTAGCCTGCTCGTCAGGTTATGAGCCCTGAACACTGCGCGGTACTGCGCCTATATGGCTGCGTCCGCTGCGGGTCAGGTTAGCTTGCCTGGACGTCGCCCTCAAGGGCTTTGACGTCAGGGGGAGACTTTGCGCCTATATGGCTGCAGATCGGGCACAGCTCTGCTGTCGCCATCCCAAACAATGAGTCCAGTGTGGTGATAGCGCCATATCGGCAGCATAAGTCAGAGCGCTGATAATGTGTTCCCAGAACCATATCAACAACCGCTCTACCACCACCAACCTAACAAAAATGTCGAACTCGCTCCAGAACCTCGTCCCCGTCCTCGACAGATCGAACTACCGCCGTTGGGCCGATCTGATGAAAGCGTACCTGCAGTCGCAGGGGGTCTGGATTCTTATTGAGTTACCCGATGGTTTCGATGAGCCTACTCTGGCTACGGACGGAGGAAACCGCTCTGAAGTTCTCGATTGGATGCAGATGCAATCCAAGGCTATGGGCAGCATTCGCTTGCGCCTAAGCGTCGAGGTCTCGCAGCTTGTCAGGACAAAGACAACTGCAAAGTCCATCTGGAATACCCTGAAAGGGCTCTATGGAGGGACTAGCGCCATGGGGGCTTTTGCCTTCTTCAAGGCAGCTGTAAACGTCCGTATTCCGGCCAACGAGCACCCCGGCCCTGCGATCTCAAAGATCCAGAGCAACCTCGACGAGCTCGATGGAGCCGGTCTCTCTCTGCCGCCGCAGATGAGAACCCTGATTATATTGGGGGCCGCTCCACCTCGGTATGAGACAGCTATCCAGCTGGCCCTCAACAAGATTGAGATCAAAGATCTCACGCCGAGCAGCGCCCAGGACGCTTTAACCGCCTCCTGGGAACAGTCGAAGAACAAGGGGCAGCAGTCCACCCAGAAAATCTCTGCTATCAAGCAGAAGAAGGGCAACCCATCCTTCTCGCAGCAGCAGCGCCCTGAGGGCAGCAGCAGCGCGGGTAAGAAGGAGTGGAAGGACAAGGGCAAGGAGAAAGCCAAGGGCTTTACTCCTCGGGGAAAGCGCGGCGGTAAAAACCGTGGTAAGCCGCATTCGCACGACGAGCACGCAGAAATGCACATCGCCGACACCGTGTCGATCCCCGCCCCGACGACCAGCACCGTCGTCGAGTTAGCGCCTTCAGGCAGCAGGACTCGAAAGGTCGCAGCACCTGCCCCTAACAAGGGCAAGAAGCGCGCCCGTGGTGACTGGCTCGGTGAAGCCCTCCAGCTCGCCAAGGACCTGGACGTCGCCGGCACACCGGAAACCATCCGCGCGCTGAAAGAAGTCGTGAGCTCCGCTCACATCGAAGAAGTTCCCTCGGACACCGAGTCGCGCGCCTCAAAGCGCAGCAAGCTCAGTGACGATGACATGGCCGATCGCATCGACGAGGTCATGCGCGATGAATATATCAGCGAGGACGACGACTTCCGCGACGCCGAAGAAAGGTCCATCGTCTGGGCAACAGACGAAGAAGACATCGACGCGCACGACGCCGAGCTAAACGGCATGATAGCGCAGGCCGCGGGCCTTGCGCCCCCTATCGTCGACAAGAGCTTTCGGAACCCGCTAACGGGTGAGCTCCGCTGCATGGAGCCATACGATGGCTACGACGACTGGGGCAATGAGTATGTCACTCATATTCCTAACCCTAAGCAAGTTACTAACAGCGCTTTAACAGCCGCTTCTGACTTGCACAACGGCGCTCGGACATTTGTTAATGTACTTAGTAGCGGCTTAAAAAATGTACAATGTATTCATTCGCGCGATTACGCTGCGTGCTCACGTTGTAAGGGAAAAGGAAAAAGTCGCTTTTCAGCGAATGAGTGGCTACTGGACTCAGGTGCATCTTTGCACATTACAAATGACATAAGAGACTTCTCAGACTTTGAGTATCTCCAGACTCCTATCCGTACTCAAACGGCACAACAAGGAGCGGTAGGAAGCATAATTGCTAAAGGAACTGTGTTCCTAAACTACCAAATAGACGAACAATGGCTGCAGACGCGCCTATATCCTGTCTATTACATGGAAAATTGCTCAGCTCGTCTCTTATCATTGGGGATGTTCCTCCAAGACGGACTAGACTTGCGCGCAACAGCGCAGCATATCAGTCTGTATGAACCAGGAGCGCGGAAACCTTTATTCAAGTTTATACCGCAGCACCTGGACTCTACCACCTTCACCCTCGTGGCTGAATCGGGTGAAAACGTTCAGAATATTTATGTGAACGTAAATGAAGTCGATTATTCGACTATGCATCGCCGATTTGCGCACCCTTCTAAGGACGTGCTTGCAAAGGCGAAGGAGCATACATCTGGGTTTCCCAGAAAGGTGGAGATTCCTAAGGACTCACCAATATGCCAAGGATGTGCAAAAGGGAAAATGCACTCTAAGTCTTTCCCGCCGTCCAACTACCGGGCAAAGGTACCGTTTGAACTTATTCATTCGGATTTAAAATCCTTCCCAGTAGATTCCTATCATAAGTACAAGTACTACATACTGTACTATGATGACGCTTCATCGCACGCGTGGACTGTAAATCTGCGCAAGAAATCTGCAGCGATTACAGCCACAAGGCAATTCCTAGCCATGATAAAAACTAAATATGGAAAGACAGTGCAGAAGTGGTTGTCTGATGCAGGGGGAGAATACGTCTCCGCTGCATTCAAAGACCTTCTAAAGGATAATGGCATAGAGATCCTTCAGAGCTCGCCGCATACTCCTCAGGAGAATGGCAGAGCTGAGCGTTTCAACAGGACGCTCATGGACAAAGCAGAGGCAATGCGCCATGATGCTTGTCTACCTCCATCCTGGTGGGAATTCGCCGTGGATCATGCGGTCCATGTTTACAACAGGACGCCAATTCGTCGCCTTAATTGGCTTACCCCCTACGAATTGATAAATGGCGAGCCGCCATCTGTGGCGCACCTGCGCGTTTTCGGCTGCGGTGCGTACGTCTTCATACCAAAGGACGTTAGAAAAAACGGTTTATCGCCCAAATCGGAGCTGATGATTTACCTTGGGGGAGATGGCTCTACAGAGCGCACTGGCGGATGGCTCTTCATGAGAGCACCAGATAATGTTTTGTTCAGATCATCCACCGCGATGTTTGACGAAACCATGTTTCCTAAGTGCCCCTTGACAAATCGTCGGGGTACAACTCGAGTTTGGCCACCTCGAGAAGAAATGATCCCAGAAAATCAACCAAATACCACACCTCAGGTAGATGAGGATGATGATGATGATCATCCAAAACATCACCTTCCTAAAAGGGGAAACGGTCATGTTCATGACGATGAGCAGGAGCTGCAGGATGCGCCCGTAGACCCAGTACCGCCGCCCCATGCACCGGTAGAACACCCTGCGCCCCCAGTGGAGCCGCGACGTTCAGCAAGGGAGCGGAGACCAGTAACTCGTAGAGGTAATGTCTATGGAGAGCAGCGGAAGCCCCAAGACATAGTAAAGGACATCGAAAATCAGGGGAGATGGAAAAAGATGGTCGGTGAGGATGCGGGTAGCTCCCGTACCAAAACCGGACCACAAAGGCAGCAAAGACAACAGGTTCCCGGACCTAGTTCTGCGCAAAATCCTCCTCCACGCGACGAACCTGTCGAGTCCGCCCCATCCGATGAGGATGAAGCGCAAAGCGCTGAGTTACTACTGGCAGAATTATGCCGGGAAGGGGGAGTTAAGTTAGTCGAGTTGCTGCTTGCAAAAGCGCTACCCACCCTTGACAACGATCTACCAGACGGGACCAGCCCGAGAGAATGGTCATTCCGCGATATACTAAAGCTACCTAAAAAGGAGCTTGAGGAGTGGATGGCAGCGTGTCGCGAAGAACTTGAGGCACTTCGCAAACGCAATGTCTATGAACTGGTTGACCGTCCTAAGGGACGAAAGGTCACTAAAAACCGCTGGGTATTCGACGTCAAAACTGACGGTCGGAAAAAGGCCAGATTGGTCGCCAAGGGTTACTCCCAGATTGAAGGTCTTGACTATGATCAGGTCTTCTCTCCAGTCGTACGCTTTGAGACTGTACGTCTAATCCTCGCCTTAGCTGCGCTTGAGGATATGCACGTCTCCGGACTAGACGTCCGTAATGCCTATCTCTATGGCAAGCTCGACGAGGAAATTTATATGGAGCAGCCTGAAGGCTTTGCAGTACCAGGCCAAGAGCACAAAGTACTCCGGTTACTTCGCGCTCTCTATGGACTTAAGCAGGCAGGGCTTGCGTGGTGGCGCACCCTCAATGAGTCCCTAAAGGAACTTGGCTGTAAACGCCTCGTATCCGATGCCGGAATATTCGTCTATAGGACAAAAGATGGTCGCTTCGTGCTGATCATTGTCTATGTAGACGATGCCATATTTTGTGGCAAGGATAAGACCCTAGTCCTTTCATTAAAGGACCGCTTCATGAAGAAGTGGGAGTGTCGCGACTTAGGCGACATCAAGGAATTTCTGCGCATGCGCATAACTCGGAAAGGCCGCGAAATCCACTTGGATCAATGCGCCTACCTTGAGAAAGTGCTGCAGCGCTGTGGCATGCAGAACGCTAAATCTGCGCCAACTCCACTCCCTGCTGGATACAAGCCTGTTGCAAATACTGGCACAGCTGATCCAGCGCTTCGAAGCAAGTACCAGACCGTCATCGGTTCCTTGCTATACCTAATGCTTGGAACTCGACCTGACATTTGCTACGCCGTGACATTACTTGCGCAATTTGCAGCAAACCCGTCACAGGACCATTTAAACAGAGCGCTATATATCTGCCGCTACTTAATTGGTACAAAATCCTATGTGCTAGTTTATGAAGGACAAAGCGGCAATGGATTATTGGCGTGCACTGACTCTGACTGGGCAGACAGCCCAGAGGCCAGAAAGTCACGGTCTGGGCACTTTTTAAAGTTCGCGAACGGCGCGTTCAGTTGGCTGTCTAAAAGACAGAAGACAGTTGCTCTGTCATCCACTGAAGCTGAGTATATGTCACTGAGCGATTGCTCGCGACAAGTAGCTTGGATAAAGATGCTCCTAGAGGAGATCGGCTACAAGCTCGGACCGCTGCCTATCTGCTCGGACAATCAGGGAGCAATATTCATTAGCTCCAATCCCATCACGGAGCGTCGGTCTAAACACATTGACATTCGCTACCACTACGTGAGGGAGCTAGTAGAAGACAAGAAAGTCGAAGTCTTCTACGTAAGCACTGATGACAATCCGGCAGACTTGTTCACCAAGAACTTGGGTCGTATCAAATTTCTCAAATTCAGAGAAATGCTCGGACTAAGATTCTATGATTAGAAGTCCAGCATAGTCGGCTGCACTATGCGCCATTTAATGCTTGCGCGCATCTACCGCTGCACTTAGCAAGGGGGAGTGTTGAACAATAGAGAGCGCCTAACTAGGCAGCCGAGTTCACACACCGGTACTCCGGGTAACAGGAGTAACATATGCATCGTAGATAGAATCACATGCATCAGGATTGGTACTATACAGTAGCTTAGTCAGACGGTCTCCTACATGTATATAAGGACCCCTGTAGCGTAGTACAATCCAAGTCGCTCAACAGCAACTTTGTGTGCATCAAGCCTCACAGCTCAACAACCAGGTAAGTTAGCGTCCCGCTACACTGCGTAAAGAGTAGCCTGCTCGTCATGGGTTACATGGATTAAGCATTGTGGCATTGCTCATTCGGAGGCTAGCACGCGATACACCTGCTCGTACGGTGACCGCAACACCAATGGATGCAGAGTCAACAGGGGGACGGCGTCCAAGGCGCATCCTCCACATATAAAATAGACTACATTCTTCTGGTGCACAGTATTGTATGATAGTTTGCACAGGAGCGTTGAGAATAGATCACGTGATCGATCACTGACTCGAATGAGAAAGCTTATAGGATAGCAAGCGCATCGTTGTCCACTCTCTTTCAACCATGCAGGCTACCCTCGTAGGCGTCGCTCGCAGGCGCGTCGCCACAGGCCTCCTCTTCCGATCCCACCAGCTCTCTACGTCTGCATGCAGACGCGCTCCTGATTCTGGTGACTCTGCGCCAAAACCACCGCCGCCCATCGACGACTCGACGTCCGCTCTGGACTACAAGCGGCGGACCACTTTACAACATAGACCGCCTCCGCTTCCAGTGATCGATGTACGCTCGAGGTCCGCAGAGGAGGCAGTAACGAACATCCTATACAACACGCCGCCACCGAGCCTGGCGCCTTTCAAAAAGTGCGAGCCCCACGTCATTGCAGTACCTTTGTGTCCTCATATTTGCTTCTCCCTCAGGCATGTTTTGAACTGCTTGGTCCAGAACGAACCCGGGGTTTTATCCCGCGTGTCGGGCATTCTCGCTGGCCGTGGCTTCAACATTGACTCGCTGGTCGTTTGCCGCACCGAGATCCGGGACCTGAGTCGCATGTGTATCGTTCTGCGTGGACAGGATGCTGTTATTGAGCAGGCACGGAGACAACTTGAGGACCTGGTGAGTGCTCATCATCCACTCCCGCTCGGCAAGCATCATGGCCAAACACAATTTTCTCGCTTTCGTTGTGCAGTCGCCTACGCGCTCACGTTCAGTTTCATATCCCTCACATGCATTCTTGGGGTAAATCAGCGTCTTCGGTTATGTTTTCTGATTACCGACTTGCGTTCATCCGACACAACGTCCTGCACATCTACATCCTATTGATGTTATGCCACATCGACGCAGAAGCGACATGTTGCATAGAAACCCAGTCAATCCGTTCGACTTGTTCGTCGTTACGCTCTAGGCATAGCTGCGATTGATGATGGCTTCGCGGCATTCTACTTATTCGCCAACCAGTTTACCCCATCCCGCTACCTGCTACTCTTGCTGATCTCCGCTCCGCACTCTGCCTAGGTACCCGTATGGGCCGTGCTCGACTACACCGACACGCACTGCATCGAGCGCGAGCTCCTCCTCGCCAAAGTCTCCATCCTCGGCCCAGAGTACGTCGAGGAGCAGCTGCAAGGCGGGCCCACGCACGACCCGCGACGGCGCCTCCCACACAGCGCCACCCACGGCACCTCCGAAGCAGAGGCGAAGCTCGAGCGCGAGATGGCGCTCGCCCAGAGCTTCGAGCGCGGCGGCCAAGCGGACGCGCCGTTGCCGCTCACGCCCGCGCAGGCGCTCCAACTGCGCAGCGACAACCTCAGCGCTGTGTCCGGGCTCGCGGCCCAGTTCGGCGGCCGCATTGTCGACGTCAGCGAGCATAGCATCATCGTCGAGCTCTCCGGCAAGACCAAGCGCGTCGAGGCCTTCCTTGCGCTCGTCAAGCCCTTCGGCCTTCTTGAGGCTGCTCGCACAGGTATCATGGTCATGCCCCGCACGCCCATCGCCAGGGCGTCCGACGACAGCGACGACGGGGACGACGCGGGGAAAGTGGATGCTAGCCTCCTCCCGCCAGGTTGATCGGGATGCGTACTTACGGTTCACACGGCAAAGTGTCGACATTCTGCGGGAATGCAACAAAAAGTATATCATCGACAACTACCCTTGGTTTAACGTGTATACGTGTGCTCCGATTAATACGTCCGGGAAGCCGGGAGTGGCGTCTGGCGGTGTGAGTTTATGCAATGTGTGTAGAATGGAAGGTGAGAAGAGTCAGCAGAAGTGTGTGGATGCGGATGCTAGCAATACAATATACAACTGCAAGTATAGCGGAGCGATAAAAACGAGCCTTAAATACGAAGGTCCGTACAAGAACGTCCCATCCCAAACGACAAGACTAAAAACCTACAGAGCGCACGGGTACAACAGCCTGTATGCGACAGTGTCGGGTCACGTCCGTGTGCGTGAGGTGGAAGCGGTCCGTGCGTTGCTGCCTGGCGCAGGCGCGTGGGTCCGGAGCGCTTCCTGGATTTTGCGAATCCACATGCTGGCCATGGATGGACTCTCCGAGAGAAAACAATGCGACTTGGTGGACTGGCGCGCGTAGGGTGGGAAACCGGGTGAGCACAAACGACGTACTGCGCGTCCGCGTTGCACCAATGGGCTCACCGTCATAACGACAAATTCGCGCTCGCCTTTAGGCTCCACGCCTGAGATGATGTGACGACCATCCTTCTCCTTCTCCGATGAAGGAGTCATAAATAGTTCCGTCCGAACTTGCACCGCGCGCCCGGGCTTGCGCTTCAAACACAGCAGCCGGTGCGTGGTGAGAATGAGGTCTCGCGACTTGAGCCGCCGCGGCGTCACCGCCATGGCGAGTAGACGGCTTCCACGTCGCTTCGGAGCGCTTGCCTCTACGGCTGTGTTGAACAGCACACTCTCGTGCGGCAGAAGCAGCGACGTCCTATAACAAAAGCGACAATCATCAACCCCTTATGAGCCCCGGGCCCAAGACATCGGTCTGGAACTCACCATTCAGGGTCAGCCGCCGGATGGTTCCCTTGGATAGGCGTCTGCGCACGGTTGCGGCCTCTGTCCATCCCGGCGGCCTGGAGCGCAGCCCCGAGCTGTTCGATCGGACTGCCGTCCGACGAACTAGTCGCAGAGCCGGTTGAACTGCTGTCAACGACCGGCCCCTTGAACGCTGGCACGTCGATAGGTTGTGCCTTCACGACCGACGGGATGTCATGCGAGGGGCCCGCGCCATTGGCCAGAACTCCATTGCTAGTGCTTACTCCATTCGTAGCGCTTGCCTTGGGCATGCCTGCGAAACGGACTGACGGGACCTCGTCTTTCCCAGAGTCAAATGGTGCCGAAATCGACCTCGGGGGTGTTGCATCGTCGGTATTGTGTCCGTGGGCTGGCAGGAACGCGTACGGACGCAGTTCTCCTGCGGGGCCAACGTCCTCGTGATAGGCGTACCCGTTCGGAGCCTTTGCTCCTTGCGTCGCAAAAACATCTTGACCTTCGCCCTCCGACGCCCAGCTAATGTCGTCCTCTGGGTCGCTGTCACCCACGAGAGCATCCCAAGACGCACCGACGTCCCATCCTTCACCATTGGCACCCTTTAGGGGCTCTTTCTTGACAAGTCCAGACTCTAGGGGCGGGACCGCGTCTGTCCATAAGGTCCCCCAATTGATAGATGCAAAGAATGGATGATCCCGGAGTGCCTCCATGTCGGTATTGCTTCCTGTAGAGCCAGCGCCTAGGCGAAGGGCCGGATCGCGGACCTTGAACCATCGCTCAGCCTGGCCATCGCTTGCGACACTCATCATCCAAGTATACGCACCAGCAACTTCTGCACTAAATCCTTCGCCTGTTCGTCAAAGCCTTCGGGGAACGCATACTCAAGCTTCTTGATCTTTTGCCATGTCAGGTACTCGGAGAGCCCTTGGAACGCAAACCTGCCAGAGATCATTTGGTAAACGATGCAACCCAGGGCCCAGAAGTCAGAGCTGGACGATTTTGACATAAAGATAAGCCATCAGATACACATGGATAGCGATAATCATGGCGCACCTCTTGCTCGTCTCGCTATCCTCGAGCAGCTCCGGAGATACATATTGCGCCGTGCCCACGAATGTCTTCGTGCGCTCGCCTGTGTGCAAATGGACCAATCGGTCACAAGCCGGAAGATGCCAGGGGCAAAGACCGACCTCCGGAGTCAAGAATTTTGCCTGTGCCAAAATCCGTAATCTTGATCCGGAACGCGTCATCCAATAACAAGTTTTCAGGTTTAAGATCCCTGGGTAGTGTCAGAGTCATGAACTGGACACCGCCCACCACGCTCACCAACCTATGAATAACTCCTTTCGAGTGCATGTAACCCAATGCGTCTACGATCTGGGCAGCATATACCCGTGCGGATTCCGTCGAGAGGGAGCCCATGCGAGATATTCGCGACTGTAACTCTCCGTTTCTTGCGAGATCGAGCACGAAATCTGTCATCAAACTTCAGCTCCATTTTACTGTCCAGTATGCGGGCGTGCACTCACAAAGACTCCATTCATCCTGAAACGCCCAGTGAAGCCGCACAATACCCGGGTGTCCCGCACCGAGTCTAACTAGCGTGTTCTTCTCTGCCAACGCAGTGGGAAGCTTGCCATTGCGTCTGAGATGACCCTTATCGAGTATCTTGATCGCGTATTCTTGCTGGGTCGTTCGATGCTTAGCGAGCATCACCTGTTATTACGTAGTGGTACCTATCAGCCAACCCGAAAATTCGCAGGACACTGCCGACGCACCGTCGAGTACGAACCCTCGCCCAACACCTTCCCAAACTCAAAGTCATCTGCGGTCGTCGCGACGCGCCCGTTTACGGAGCTGTTACGCGATTGGCAGCGCGAGCGTGACCGTGCCCGTGAGGCCGGCGGGCGCAGGTCCGAGGGCTCGTCGTCGCGCTCATCCGAGAGACCGAGTTCGCGCGCCAGGTAAGCGGGCGGTCGCGATGAACGCGGTGTACTTGGTGACTGCGGGCTTCGCGAACGCACAGCAGCGCGCGGAGACGAGAATGTGCGCAGCGGGCGCGGTCTCACCGGTGTCTGGAGGGTGAGGTCGGAGGCCGAGCTCGAGCTGCTGCTGGAGGAAATAACGGAAGCATTCCTGCTGAGATCTGCGAGCGTCGGAGTGGTCTGGAGCGAGGACGACTCGGGCGACGGCGAGGAGACCTCAATGCTCAGCATGCGCGGCGGGTAGATGGAGAAGAGGGAGAAAAGGATAGACACAGGTCAGTCGGGAGAAGGCAGGGGGAGAATAAGTGTCGGATTATTAAGTGGAATGCTCGCGCAGAGGCCCAGGCTCGGACGAGGTTGTCGCCGCCTGAATTGACGTCAATCGGGCGAAAGACGCGTCCCCGCACGTTTATAACTCCGCAACGGCAGTCTAGAATTCGCACGATAACAGCCACCTCGAGAGCCCCACCCCGACCGTCAGACCCTGGCACTCCCCGCCAACCCCCTCGCCCCTCGCTGACGTCGCCCGCCGTCTAGCTGCGCACCTCGCCCTCGCCCCCGGCGCGCTATTGGACCGGTCGCGAGCACCACCCTGTGAGCAGGCCCACTCGGTCACTCTACGTGCGCCTGGGCGTGCATCGCACGTTATCCCCCGCGCTTCGGTGTCCAGGTGGCCTCCCCTCAATGTACCAGCCGCTGTGCTGCCATCCACAGATGTCGCTGGGATCGGATGCGGCTGCATCATGTGGAGATGCCTGATCGGAAGGCATGGCATGCCTTTGCGCCGGAGGTACGTCATGTCCGTCGATTCCACTCAGTCGTCATCGGATGCGATATTGTTGTTTTCCGTTCAGAGTCCCCGAGGATTATACACATTGGCCTGTAACATCGCTCGACTATCCTTGAAACGTCGAGAGCCACGCCAGAAAACAAGGCCCAAGTACTAATGCAATGAGCTACAAATAGCTACCTTCGTTTACCTGGCCACTAGGCTGTCTCATGACAGATATGTGAAATGCCCCCCTTGAGCTCGTGCAGTCAGCGCTGAGGCTCGGTAAATATAGTCGACGCATGTCAATGCATCTGTGTGCGCGCAGGTGCGCGCGGGGTACCCTGCGGGGCCCCACAAACACGATTCAGCTAGCCGTGACAAATATTTGATTGACTAGGGAACACAGACCACGCTCGTGATCTCCTCCATATGCATTTGATCGTCCGGCAGCATTCGAGTGGCGCGCTGTTCTTTCCAGTCGTCCCCCCAAAAGTCAATGGTGCGTGGTGACGACTGTCATTGCACACGTCTTTCGCGAGGTTCATCGCCGCGAAGACCCTCCGACTCAACCCCAATGCATATTCAGTACGTCAGATCTCCTATGTTGCGGCAAGTAGCACCACGAAAACCACCGTCTCCGAACACACCCTAAACTCATAGTAGGAAGACCTAGGAAGATTCGCCGCTTTAGTAATGGGTAGATCAAGTAGCACGATCTTATTATAATTTAGGACCCAGTTCTGCACAATGAATGTCCTCCCCTTGTCATAGAGGCTTGGGAGCTAATCAATAACCTACTTTCATGAAATGTTATTCTGCATAGAGAATTCGTGTCGTCAGCGAGTGGTCAAGCGCCGTATCGTGGTGCGAACGCCACGGGCCGTTTCGCCGGTCTGCCACTACCACGTCGCCACTGGACATTGACAAAACGCGTCGATACGTTTCTGGCATCTACTTCAGCGGTAACAGTGCACAATTGTACGCTGCACTATGGATGCGAATGCCGACAATAAATATGAGGCTACAATACTCTCCTCAGTGCAAGAATTGTTATCGCAACAGGTCCTCGCGGCAACTCGCGCGACGCATCCATTTGCCTCTTCTCCAGGAGAGACGATGGCATTGCTGAATCGCATCATCGAAGAGACGGACCAGATGTCCCATGCACTCGCCGCGAGTCTCTCGATGCCCTTGGCAAACCCAAAACTGCTCTCGCTCTATAGGCAGCAGGCTGCAATGTCGAACGTGCTCCATCTAGTGAGTACACCGCCTACTCGGTACAGCACCGTCTCTCAAGCATACATTCAGTCAGAGCTCGACGTAAAGACAACTGTGGAAACCCTCCGCAAGAGGGCAGGAATCGTGTACGGAGAAGACATCCCCCTCGACCGGGCCGCAATCGTCGACTGGACAGTGGCCCGGCTCGAGGACTGGGGCTCTTCCGCTGGAATGGAGGCGTTCAAAGAAGAGCGCGATGGGCACATGACCGTTGTGCTCGGCGGGAAGGTGCTCGTCATCGACCTCGACCTCGCCATCAACCGCGCAGACCCGGACAAGCCTACCATCTCCGTGGCCACCGTGAAGACATCGTATGCTATCCCTAACGTGGCGACGAGCTCGAATACCCAGGGCTCCGCGTCGCTCGACAGCTTCCTCGCGGACCGTGTGCAGGCCTTTTTGGTAGAGGTGCAGAAGGAGCCGCGAGAGCAGGACTGCGTGGAGGCTGCACGGCTTGGGGCCCTGTGCTCTGAGAGCCTCAGTTACTTGATGCGCTTGGATCAGCTGGCCCTCGACAAAGGGGAGGGAGGGCTCCGATGGTTCAGCGAGATCGACGCCCTTGCGCTGGACACGGAGCGGTTCGCGGTCAGCGAATGCCAATTCATCACTTCGTACGTCGATGCCATTATCTCTACGCGTATCCACTGACTAGCCTATGAAGGAACCAGATGACAAGCACGGCCCCGCTAGACATCTTCCTCATGCGTGCACATGCACTTCCTCTCCGATACCTTACGGCGCCTTCAGTGTCGTTCCTCGTCTACACGTCGCCGCTGACATATCTCACCCTTCTTCACACAACATCCCCCGCTGCTGCGACCCAAAGTACGGCGTCCCGCGGCCTTCCGCAACTAGACGTGCCCTTCAATGTCCTCCAATCCATGCTCGCATCGCATCCTCGCCCCAAAGGCATCACAATGGCCTCACTCGTCCTTTCCACTGCGGAGAACCTCACGTCGATGGCGGACTCTGTGAACATCGCCGAATTTATCACTCGCCCGACCTTCCCCCTCGCACCTACAGGCGTACAAGCGGACCGCGCTCTCCCACAGGTCACTCAGCTGCCCGGAACGCCGCTCCATGCCCCCTCTCCCGCGTGGGTTCTTGACCTCACGGAGGGCGGGAAGTACCCCGGCGTCGTGCTGAGCCAGACGCGCATGCGGGAGATCGAGCTGTTGCTGAACCCGCTGAGCGGTATGGACCAGTTGCACGGTGTCCACCCAATAGCCTTTGGAATGGGAAGCTGGCTTGACCTCTTGGTAAGTGTAGACTGGACTGCTTTCACTTTGTTGCATCTAACTTTAGGCACTAGCTGAATCCCGGGAACCCCCTTGTCCCCGAACGGTATACCACAACGCACGTAAGTGCCAGGGCAGCAGGGTGATTTGGAGGCTTACTTGGTGTTGACCCCGGCTATTGGGTAGGTATCTCCGACTAGTGCCCATCCTCCATTGCAACTTCGCCTCACTGCCCCGGAGGAACCCGGCTTCGTTCTCGAGAGAGTGCCGGTAAAGACACTGAAGGAGATCTGGGGCGTTCTGGAGGTACAGTTCATTGATCAGGCTGTGACTTATCTGTGATGCATACCCCTTTGACAGATCGTCAAGGAACAATGCTGGGTCAACGAGATTCTGTCTGCTTATGAATGGACGCCAGAGGGCTTGGAAAGCGAATTACTAACCAACGGACCAGAGGATGACGATGTCTCCGAGGGAGATCTGCAAGCCGTGTTGACAGGTTAGTGGAACCAACTCTTCTCCCATGTAGCGCTCCGACAAAACCTGCCTGTAGGGACGCTCATTCCACGCAGGATACCCGTCAACGTCTATATAACCACTTCCGCGCCGCTCTCCCTCTTCGATGCGACGGACCTCAGCGCGATGCCGCTTCCACCCCCGACTGGCCACCCGAGGATCTTGATGTCTTCACCGGAGCGGCCGCCCATGCCCGGCCAGGTCGAGATCGCGGTGACGTTCGGCCCAAGCAGACCGCGGGGAGTGGCCCTGGACATCAATGGGGCGATGGGTGCGGAGCTTAACACCGACGTTCTTGAAGAAGTGTGCAGGCGCGGCGGGATACTCAGCCTTCCCGGAAGAATATGGGCGAAGTCGCCGTCAGCGAACTGAGACGGACCTGATAGGGAGTCATATATAGTTCGTATGCAATGCCGAGGTGTACATTCTTGAAGCTACGATGCAGCAAACAACACTAATCTACAAATACGTGGTGGCACAAGTAGGTACAAGTACATTAGTAATAACATTCTGGAGTGTCTATACGTCGTCGTCATCGTTGTCAACCGCAAAGCTGTATGTGCTCCAGACCGGCGCCCCGGAAGCACTGTTGGCCGATGTAGAGCTTGCCCCGCCGGTGGTAGACAACGGGGCTATGGTCGCGTTCGCGCCAGGGAGAGGCGGACCATACAGCGAGTGGTAGCTTGTCCTGAAAGGCGGTGGAGCTACGTTTCCCCGCGAGTGCGCCCTCCTATTAGATTCCGGGGACGCCAAGAGGAACGACGACATCCCCCCAGTCCTCGTCGCCAGGGAAGCACTCGTGCTACTGCCATGGGCCCTGGCGCCGGCCCGCGCACCGTTTTTTTCGTTCTTGAGGTCGAGCAGCGTCTTGAGCACCTCCGCGGCGTACGGGAACTCACCCTGAACCAGCCGGTCGGTGATGGAGGAGAGTGCGTTGCCAAGGTCCGAATAGTGCGACCGCATGAACGCAATCTCGAGCTCCCGCACCTTCTCGTACCTGAACATACGCTTGTCAGTGGTCCTTACTGAACAACGGGACAGAGAACCAGGTGTTACCTCGACGTGAAGCGCGAAAAGACTTCCTGCACGATGTTCTTCGGTGAGAGCCGGGACTGAATAGCGTCGAAGGCCAGCGCCTGCAGGTCTGCGATGCCATACTGACGCAACTCAGCCTGAGTTCTGAGGATGGAGCGGAGCGTGGGCTACCTTCTCTGCTAGCCGGTACATTGACTTGGGCGAGCATGGGGGCACCGCGTTCTCATCGCCCAGTGCCCGCTCTAGCTCCGCCGCCCTGTCTTCGTCCTGCGTGGACTTGAGCGGGAGGAAGTTCACTTTGCCGAAGTAGAGGTAAAACACGAATGCGCGCCATCTAATTCAGCGCGGGGAAGAGTGAGAGCACGGCCGACGGATGCGGAGAGTTGACGTACGTCAGGTAAGCCACGTCTGTGATGATAATTTGCTGGCACTGTACACCGCCAAACGATAAGGACCCGGCGTTTGACCTGCTTGGTCCGCCTTCATTCTGCTCGCCTACAACATCGGTCAGAAATCAGTTTGAGGTGAAGGGGGAAACTAACCCCGTGAGGGCATTTTGATAATGTCGATGTCACCGTCAGCGACCTCGTCATCATCGAGGTCGCTGTCCGAGTCGTAGTCATACTCGTCGGTGAAAGGCGCCTTGTCCTCTGGGAAGGGCGCATCTATCGATACGCGTACTGAGTTGGATTCCGAAAACCCGCCCGACAACACTGGGGACACAGTCAGTGAGCCGAAACGGGCTTGTACGTCTAGAGTTTGGCTGCGAACACTTCTCAAAGTAGTCTGTCTTCTTGAGCACGGAGCTGATGGCAAGTACATGTTGTGGCCTTTCCACCCTCATGGAGCCGTCCCCAAGGTATGTTCTACGCGAGAAGACAAAGAACTTGACGTCCAGGAAGGTCGGCGAGTAGAGCGATTGTTTCAACGCTCGCTCCAGAAAAGGGAGGGACAACTCCGTTTGTCTCTGCGTGTTGGCTGCCATGTTGACGGTCGCTTGAGTGTCCGATACGAGGTGTATTCCATAAGTGAATGGCACGGCTATGAGGAAACTAGACATACGGTATCTGGGACGCTCCTGAATCTCTGCCATGGGCTGTGTTTTCCACATGGTAGCCAATCGTGTGGCTGAGTGGCCGGCTTTGCTATGAGTTGGCAGTGCTTCTGGAGTATTATAGCGTGTAGTCCTGTCTATATCACTATCTTTGCTTGCAGCAGCACGAAGTACGAGTGACGGCGGTAGTAGCTGCAGTGACGGTGTAACTTGAACCTTGCTCGGTTTCCAAATGCGGACACGACGTCCACCTAACCTCCCAGCGCCTATTAGCTCCATCGCGACCTTCAGTCTAAGGCTGCGGTGCACATTCGGCAACCCCAATCTCAGAATTTACGCTTTCAATGTTGATCTATTTGTTTGCTGTCACCGTCAAGACTGGGGCTATATCTTGTGTCACGTCGCAAAATCGCTAGGCTAGTTCGCGATGTATGAGCGGGATGTCGATGGTCGAGAAAAAGATTTATTGGTTGATATGGGACAACAATGTGAGTGTTTTTGGCGTATACGTCGCTTCTTCTTCTTCGAGTGTTCGTCCCAGCCCAAATTATACCTACTCGTCCATCCCCCTCGAAATGGTTGTGTTTGGAGTCTGCCGAGTCCAAACAGTATACTACGCGGATCAATTAGTACTTACGCTCTCTATATCTAGACTCAGTTTCTGCTGGGTTTTGTTTGACATGAATGCGCTGAGCTCGGTCATATCGTTCTGCTGTCGATGACAATTTTGGCGATCGATGCATGTTATACGAGGATTGACGATGCCTATGATCCTAGGATGAAGCTATTATTCATTCAGAAACATACCTGAGCCAGATCGCAGCCATATGGTACTACGGCGATCTCATACTGAGAGATCGGATGATATATGGCAGCAGAAGGGAGCGAGGAGAGCGGAGACGATGCCACTGGCAGGCCGAGGCATGATAGAGCCCGGAATGGTATACGAGGATACATGGCTGAGGGATAGACTGCACCATTACACGAGGGCGGCAATACGAGCAGGGCGATGCGGGGGAACATGGAGGGATCTCAGCGGCAACAAACAAACATCGTCCAGTTTGCAAGCTTTCTCTCGGATGCAGGCTGAGGTGAAAAAAAGGAGGAGGAGAGGAGGGAGCACGTCACACGCATTTGGCCAAGCGGGGCGTCGGCGCGGACAGTCAGCAAGATTTACGATAGCGGAGGAGGCCGGGCCAGCAGGAGCGTGACTGCTTCCGTCTGCAAGTGAGGGCGGCTTTGATTGGCTGGAACTACTTATTGCAACAATGACGATCTCAGGATCTGATCGACATCCTCCTCAACAACTCCTCGTTTGCGTTACTTACTTTGACATATATAACAGGTTGTCCAGGTCCACCATGCATCATCCTGCTATACTCTACTCATTCCCTTCGGGTCCACCATGGAGCTCGCCCATCTCCACAACGTTCCCGACGGCGACCACCTCCCCGAGCTACCCCTAGGCACCACCGCGCCTGCCTACGGAAACGCTGCCGTCCACTACCTCGACTCTCCCGACGATTCACATAATTTTATACCCCACTCCCCCCACGATGCCGGCGAAGGCGCGACACATGTATCCCTGGGTCACTTCGACCCATCCGGTGTGGATGAGCTCAAGCGGACTATGTCGCTCATGTCTGAGAGGCGAGCCCCACTTGCAGACGCTACGTCGCGCCCCTCCCACGACACGGACCACACGCTCTCTCCAGGGGATGGCCCTTTCGACTTTGAGAAATCGTTGCAGCAGATAGTCAGGCGGTGCGTAGCAACTAGTCAAATCTACAGCGAAGTTGCTCATTGTGTTTGCTGTTCAGGTTGGACGAGTCTGACATTAAGCGGCGTGAACTTGGTGTCGTTTTTGACAACCTCCGAGTAGTGGGCCTTGGGGCGTCGGCCACCTATCAGCCTACACTGGGATCAACTTTGAACCCCTTTCACATCCTCGACGCCATCAAGCTCCTTCGCCATCCACCGGTCAAGGACATCTTGACCGGTTTTGAGGGCTGTGTGAAACCAGGGGAGATGCTGCGTGAGTGGCTCATCGATTGCACCATGAGTGACACGTTGTAACGACTGAATGGCAGTGGTCCTCGGGCGCCCCGGTGCTGGCTGTACGACACTGCTCAAGACGCTCGCCAACCAGCGGCATGACTACCACCAAGTTCTTGGTGACGTATGGTACAACGACTTCACGCCGGAAGAAGTGGAGAAGCAGTACCGGGGCGATATCCAGTACAGTCCCGAGGACGACGTTCACTTCGCGACGCTTACCGTCCGCCAGACACTCGACTTCGCAACGAAGACGCGCACTCCCCAGGCGCGTCTGGCGGAGTCGCGTGAGGAGCACCGGAATGAGATGATCGATACTCTCACTACCATTTTTGGTCTTCGGCACGTCAAGGATACGCTCGTTGGTGACGCCAGTGTTCGTGGTGTTAGTGGTGGAGAGAAGAAGCGTGTTTCAATTAGCGAAGTGCTCGCCGCTCGCAGCCTCCTCACTTCCTGGGACAAGTGAGTGCCGCCCTCGCTCTCCCACCGTTTTCCTGACTAATCTCCCGCCCAGCTCCACCCGTGGACTCGATGCCTCGACTGCACTCGAGTTCGTGCGTGCGCTACGGCTCGCAACAGATATCGCACGCGTCTCTACCATTGTCTCGATCTATCAAGCAGGCGAGCAGCTCTACGAACTGTTCGACAAGGTCTGTGTGATCTACGAGGGCAAGATGGCGTACTTTGGTCCAGCCAGCAGCGCACGGCAGCACTTCATCGATATGGGGTACGAGCCGGCCAACCGGCAGACGACAGCAGACTTTCTTGTCGCAGTAACTGACCCCAACGGACGCATCCTCCGCGCAGACTACCACGGGCCCCCTCCGCCGCGCACCGCAGACGGATTCGCAGCGTACTTCAAGAACTGTGAGCTTGGCCGCCGGAATCGCGAGGACATGCAGCAGTATCGAGAACAGGCGAGCGGGATAGTACAAGAGAAGAAGCAGATGTATCAGCTCAGCCATCATGCGGAGCACGCGAAGACGGTGCACAAGAAGAGCCCGTACATCATCTCGATCGCGATGCAGGCGCGGGCCTTGATGCTTCGTCGGTGGCAGATCATTCAGGGTGCGGTAGCAACCCAGGTCATCCAGACCATGAGCTACATCCTCCAGGGCATCATTGTCGGCACGATATTCTTGCGGTTGGACAACAGCACGGCGACATTCTACTCCAAGGGCGGTGTGATCTTCTTGTGAGTGGCATTTACGAGCAGCAGCGCGGCACCCATGTTGACGTGTATTATAGCGTTCTTTTGTTCGCGGCGCTGTCTTCTATGGCTGAAATTCCGGCACTTTTCGTCCAACGGCCAATCGTTCAGCGACACTCCCGAGCGGCGATGTATCACCCTTTCGTCGAGTCACTCGCGCTGACACTCGTGGATATCCCGATCACGGTCCTTACACTCGTTATTTTTACAATCATTGTCTACTTCTTGGTCGGCCTGCAAGAGAGCGCAGGCAAATACTTGTGAGTTATTCTTTGAGTTCAACATCTACGTTCGGACGACCTGACCCCGCCCGCGCAGCACCCTTTTGTTGTTTGTGTTCACCATGACAATCACAATGAAGGGCTGGTTTCGTGCCCTTGCTGCGCTCTTCAGTAGTCCGGCACCCGCCCAGGCCGTTGCTGGTGTTTCTGTTTTGATCCTCATGCTCTACACTGGATATTCGATCCCTCAGCCATCTATAATTGGTGCCTTGCGCTGGATTTCCTATATCAACGTACGTGTACTTCCTCATGCCCCAGATAGATTGAACTGAACAGATGTGCTCCACAGCCGCTCAAATATGGTTTCGAGGCCCTCGTGGTGAACGAGTTCCACGGCCTCAACGCGGCGTGCGCGCAGCTCGTCCCATCGGGCCTTGGGTACGAGAACGTCACCATCACAAACCAGGTCTGCACCGCGATTGGCTCCGTTTCCGGCCAGGCATTCGTGAATGGAATGAGCTATGTCGAGGGCTCGTATGGCTACGAGTACAGCCATCTCTGGCGTAACTTTGGCATCATCTGTGTATTCGGCGTGGCCTTCATTGCGATGCTGCTTTGGCTCTCCGAATTCAACCTCAGCACTGCGGGAGACTCATCGGTCACCCTGTTCAAGCGCGGCTCTCGGGTCAAGATCGAGCAGCCGACGGACGTTGTGGATGAGGAGAAGATCCCGAGCACGGACGGCGCTTCGACGCGCCATGCGGCTGTGGGTGTGGCCACGGAGACCCAAGTATTGGAGAAGGAACCTGCGGAACGGAACACTTTCTCGTTCGAGAACCTGACGTATGTCGTGCCCGTTCAAGATGGACACCGCAAGCTCTTGGACAACGTCTCGGGCTATGTCGCGCCTGGTAAGCTGACCGCCTTGATGGGCGAGTCAGGGGCCGGCAAGACGACTCTCCTCAACGTACTTTCAGAGCGGACTAGCAGTGGTATCATCACTGGGCAGCGTCTTATGAACGGTCAACCCCTCCCCATCGACTTCCGCTCGCAAACGTAAGTGGGTTACGATATCGTCATCGTACACGGCTTATGATTGCGTGTACATAGTGGTTACGTGCAGCAGATGGACACTCACCTTCCCACTGCGACAGTGCGCGAGGCGCTCCTGTTCTCTGCCAAGCTCCGCCAGCCCGCTTCAGTCCCGATCGAGGAGAAGGAGGCCTGGGTCGACAAGTGCTTGAAGATGTGTGGTCTCAAGGATTATGCAGACGCCGTCGTTGGCTCTCTCGGCGTCGAACAACGCAAGCGGACTACCATCGGTGTTGAGCTCGTGGCAAAGCCGTCCTTGATCTTCCTGGACGAGCCTACATCTGGTCTTGACTCACAGAGTGCTTGGGCCATCGTCTGCTTCCTCCGGAGTCTTGCGGATGCTGGCCAGTCGATTGTCTGCACGTACGTGGTCGAGTGTAAACTGAGGCGTCCGCTTACTGATGTTCTTCCTCTCTCAGTATCCATCAGCCCTCCGCCGAGTTGTTTGAGGTGTTCGACCGCCTCCTCCTCCTGCGCAAGGGCGGTAGGACTGTCTACTTTGGTGACCTCGGCCACAAGTCCTCAACTTTGATCAACTACTTCGAGTCCCACGGTGGTCGTACGTGCGGTGAAACTGAGAACCCGTAAGTGTTCGTATGGCTTTGAGAGTTTGGCAGCGAAGTCAACATTTCGAGCAGGGCTGAGTACATTTTGGATGTCATTGGCGCTGGTGCGACCGCGACAACGGCCATCGAATGGTCCGAGGAATGGAATAAATCCCAAGAAGCACAGAACGTCAACAAGGAGCTCGAGAAAATTAGCGCTGAGGGTCGCAATCGTCCTGCCATTCAAGCTTCCATCGTCGGCGTGTTCCCGACAAAGTGGGGATACCAACTTGCTACACTACTTTACCGGGACTTCCAGCTCCGCTGGCGCGACCCGTCGTACATGATGGCAAAGCTCGGTATGAACATCGCCGCGGGTCTCCTGATTGGGTTCACCTTCTTCAAGGCGAAGGACTCGGTTCAGGGCACACAGAACAAACTCTTCGCCATCTTCATGTCCACGATCCTTGCTGTGCCGCTCTCTAATCAGCTGCAAGTGCCGTTCCTGGAGTCGCGCAGCATCTACGAGATCCGCGAGCGCCACAGCAGTATGTATAGTTGGACCGCCTTCCTCACGTCGCAGATCCTCGTCGAGCTCCCGTGGAACATTGTCGGTTCGACGCTGTACTTCCTCTGCTGGTACTGGACTGTTGGATTCCCCAGCGACCGTGGCGGCTTCACCTATCTCATGCTTAGCGTCGCGTTCCCGCTCTACTATACCACTGTCGGCCAGGCTGTCGCAGCAATGTGCCCGGGCCCCGAGATTGCGGCCCTCGTCTTTAGTTTCTTGTTCTCATTTGTGTTGTCATTGTGAGTGCCTCCGTTTCCAGCCTCCTTCTTATGTATGCTCACGCTCTCCATAGCAACGGTGTCCTGCAGCCATTCCGTGAGCTCGGCTGGTGGCGATGGATGTACCACCTGTCGCCGTTCACCTACCTCATCGAGGCGCTGCTCGGACAGGCCATTGGTCAAAGCGAGATCACCTGCGTCGCGAAGGAACTTTCCACCATCGAGCCGCCCACGGGTCAGACATGCATCAAGTACATGGGCAACTTCATTGAGCTCTCTGGCGGCTACCTCACGAACGAGAACGCCACGAGTTCGTGCCAATACTGTGCGTATCGCACGACGGACGCGTTCCTCGAGCAGAGCTTCAACATCTCCTACTCAAACCACTGGCGCGACTTCGGCATCTTCTGCGCGTACATCTTGTTCAACGTGAGTCGTTCTGTTCGTCCTGTCGGACGGACGCGCTGATGATTCGTGTTACAGATCGCCTGCATCTTCCTCTTTTCCTGGTTGTTCCGCTTCAAGTCTGGCAGTGTCATAGGCTGGATGAAGAACCACATTATCCGTAGACAGTAAGAATTGGCCCTCTCAATCTCGTAGATTTTTGCTTCTTTCGCATCAGAATGGACTTGATCATTGGTTGCACGCTCGTTAAAACTAGTATAGTATATGGGATCCTGTGTGACAGTATGTCGACAAGTGCCAGTCCAATAGTGCATAAGGACTTGCCGACAAATATGGTTTGCACTGTTTACGTATGCGGACTGTAGTACACTGTAGATCACCCTGCGCGAGATTCCATCAGTCACATGAGACTTCTGTTGCACACTGCCAGGAGCCCCGCACATCAATCATCTAGAGGGTTGTAGTACACCGCGCATTCGCTCCGCAGCGCTTGTGTACGCCGTTGCTCTCACTGCAACTAGCACTACTCGAGGCTTTCGGAGCATAACAAAGTCATGAAACCCCGTGATCATTCGACGTCCAACGTTCAAACATTCAAGTCACAGAAAGTTGTCGTAGATTCTTTCGGGCACAGCAAGGTTCCTGCAGATCTACCTCTTGGCAATCTTCTGTACCAATGCTGCCATGACATCCGCACTTCGTGGTCCCAGCTCCTTAGATGCTAACTTTGACATCCACAACGGTAATTCTCCAAGAACCGCAGACGTGAGCCCTATGTGGTTGACAAGGGCATATATTTCTGCCTCTTGAACCTCAGGGTACCTTGTCATAGCATATCAATGAACCGCCACAATATATCAAAGAACGACCAGTATACCTTGACGTTAAAGAAGAGAAGAGCTCCGGCAATATATTCTCGGGAGTGAGCTTGGAAATGAGGTCCTCCAAGGCCCTCTTCTTCAGCTCTGGCACCGAACACTGTGACCATGATGGGGTCACGATGAGAAGTGCGTCAATGCGCAAGTGCTCTATAGTAACATATCACTACTTACCATATGGGCGAAGCGATACATCGATTTCGGTGAACATAGCGGTGGGTCATAGGGCTCCGCTACCTTCAAGTTATGTTGCAAGTGTACAGACGACGATTGTGACCGAAGAGGTGCAAAGGAGGTTTGACCGGTGAGAGACCAGAACACGAAGGATTGCAATCTTTAGGGAGGTCAGGTCAGCTGGATCACAGCACTGATATCTTACTGACGTTCTATATGCCACAGAATCCAAGACTCGGAATGGACTCTCAGGTGTCTCGACCTGTCCGTCTATCTGCGTAGCTCAGAAAGGATAGGAATTGGGCGTGCATTAGTAACACACCTCCGACGGTCCCGGGATGACTGTTCCACCGGTTCCAAGCTCGTTCTTATTGGGCATAACTCCGTCAAGACCGTCGCCCGAATCAGAGACCCCGTCCTTCCCTTTCACATACGTTGCAATACTCTGAACAGTGCCCGGGCCGGGGTCTTCAGCGTCCTCCATGTCACTGTCAGACATGTAGTCGTAGTCGTCCGTTGACTCTCGCCCTTCACGAAACTTCCATTCAAACACTGTGCCGGTAGTCAGTAAAGAGACTCGATAATGATGACGGGGCAACTGTAATGACGTACTCGTGACAAAGTAGTCAGAAGCCTGTTTCAACGCAGCCTCGTTCGCATATACGGGTCGAGGCATGTCTACTCCAGAGCTTGTGCGTCGCGTGTAAGTGTAGAGTTCAACATCCAGGAGGTCGCCTCCTGTGATCCCTGATCGCAGCGCAGCCAGGAATAGTTGGTCCTTTGCCGTCTCTCGAGACAAGGGTGGTTCAATTGGGCACTGGTGATGGTATGCGCTGCGCTTCTTTTTCTTCTTTTGTGTGAGCGTAGATATTGGTACCCCGTCCGAGTACATGGTGAATTGAGGATCGGCGTAAGGTTATAGCCACGACGAGCATAGCCGCGATGTTATATGGCTGCGGCAGTAGAGGAAATGTATGCTTCCCATCCAACATCGTGCATACAACGAGGCTTCAACGTGCCCTTCCAGATCCGAAGAAGAGCTTACCGGCCATTTCATTCGCAGGTACAATCACACGAATTGCGAAGAACGACGCTCCAGAAGCAGTTTCGCAACACCTGCTTGCATCGAGTGAAGCTTACTGCGGCCTGGCGTAGTCGGAGAACACGGAGATGTTGACGAACACCACACCTTCGGATTTGTGCCGGAATGGGGGTTGTTGGAACTTGTGACGACCGCCGCTAGCTATCGTCCGCCTCTCGAATTGTAAACATGGCACTAATGCAACCAATCTACACGGGCCCAGAGTTAGTGACTTGACTCCTTGCTCCAAGTTCCAGACCTTCTGTCTTTAGAACTTGACAGTTGACTGCGGTGGCCACAGGGCCTCAGAGCATTCAGTTACAGTACCTCTTATAATCAACCAGCTCACCTAGAACACATACAGTATGCATCTAACCACCTCGAGGTCGTATTGAGGCCGAGGGAAGTCATCTCGGTCACTGATAACATGAACCTTACTATATCATGTGTTGATCAGTACAGATACCACTTGTACGCTGGGATCTCGGGTATCGGTACTTCTACCTGCCAACCACGCCCATTTCACATAACGCGTAGTCACCGTCCGCTCAAGCCTCAGGCCTCAGATGCAAGCGCGCCAAATTTACACCCGGCTACCGCCGAGGAGCATGCCTCAAGCATACCCGTAATGATGACGGCATGGTCGTGATAGACCATAGCGCAAAGCGGACTCCATTCGAGCGATTCGAGGCCGTTAGAGCAAAAAGGATATTCAAGGCTAGAATGATAGTACACCTGCGGCCCTATCCGTGAGTAGGAGGACACAATGGAGAGGGAGGCCCACTCTACGTCGCTCAAGTAGCCCTCAACGTTTCTTCATCGCAATGGCCAAGACTGCCCGCGCAAGCTGCACATACTCGGTCGCCTCGGGCGAATCCTTGCCTTCCGCCTCCGCGATCTTCTCCCAGTGCGTCAGGTCGCTCTCCACGAGCGTCCACGCTTCCTCTTCCGAATGTTCGTTGACCCACCGCACGTACTCTGCCTCGGCCCAACCATGCAACGAGTGCGGTAGCGCGATCGGCGACCGCACTAAGATATGGTGCAGCACTAGCAACGGTGGCAGGCCTGTCGTTTGGCTGGGCTCAGCCAAGTGTGCATTATCCAGGAAGAGTAGCTGACTGCGTGAATGCAATCTTTGAACAAGGCAACGATACGCGTTTTCAGGAGCAGACTTACCGCATCGCTCGCAAGGCGCGGTAATCACTCCCCACGCTCTCCCAGTCGGCGCCCCGTTTCTGCTGGGTTTTGTCTAACATGAATGCGCTGAGCCCGAATTCAAGCTCGGTCATGTCGCTTGTGAGCTGCAGCTTTCCGCTCTCGCCAAGAGGTTTGGCGATCGACGCATGCAGCACGAAGGTCTTGATAACATACTTCACAATGCTTATAATCCTACCCCGCATCCGCAACATTAGGCTGTGCGCATCTAGAGTGCAAACACACTCACCACTCGCGTATCCGCTCGGGGACGTTGTACTGGACAAGGACTTCGGTCCGAATGAACGACAACTTCTCCACGAGATCCTTCATGTACGGACTCGGCCCGCCGCCCATCGCAGACATAGGGTCGACTGCATCGCTGAAGTCCATCCGGTGTAACTTCGCGATGATCGCACCCAACTCGCGGCGGATCGCCCCGAGCAAGGGGTCCACGACCCGCTCCACCGCACGGTTCACATTCTGTGGGTCCGTCAGATGTCCGCGTGCGACCACGTCGAAGGAGCACGTACCACGATGCCGGTGCAAATGTATGTAAGGACGCCCTCCGGGTACTCGTCTCGCAGCTTCTCGAGACGGGACCAGCAAGCATGCAGGCATGTGGTGAGCTGTCCATTCAGCACCTGCGAGGGCGTCGCGGATGGACCTATCAGGGTCGTTGCCGAGCGTTCCCTCACAACCTAATTTGCGATGAGAATCACCTTTCCTATGGAAATCAAGGGGGGCTTCTCACTATCCCATCCGCGCGTGACACAAGCATCTCCAGTGCAGACGTGACGTGTTGCGCCACCGAGCGCACGAGGAGAGGATCGAACTTCGCCGAGTCCAATTCATTCGCAACGACGCGTGCGATATTCACACCCTCGGGCAAGCCCGGTGGTGAACGCGGCCCGCCCGCGAATGCCTGCCCGACTGCCTCACTGAGGCGATTGGACGACCGCGATAGGTAGAGAGACTCAAAGTTGGAAAGTGCGCGGAGCACGATGACGGTCTCCGGGCTGAGGCAGGTCTGTGTAAGGAATAGATGGCGTCAGGGGTGGAGCGCACACGCACCTCTGGTACGTCTGCGTGTAGACGGTGTCCGTCTGGACGGCAATCTTGGCGAAAAATGAGTGGAAGAGCCGGAGGAGACGGGGGTAGCCGGAGCTTAGTGTTTGCTGGAGGAAGGAAGACCCTGAAAATGCGGGCCGATTGTCAAGTTCGGTCCAGAGAGGAGTCGGCGTGCGTCATTGGCTAACCTTTTGCAGCATCCTTCGCATGCTTCTCGAGGGATCTCCCTAGCGCATTCCAGAAAGACGTACTCGGCTTGCTCTCGAGGGTCTAGCGCAACGTCTCAGTAGCAAATCCAATAGACAGGACGGAATTGAAAGGCACTCCATACCAACCTTCATGGCTTCATCAAGGAACACAACGTGGGTCATAGGGTCCTTCTTGAGCTTTAGCACATTCTCCAAAGCGTAAACCTTCACGCAACACGAGGACATCTCTTCCACAAGAGCCTCGAGGCTGCTCCATAGCGCGGCAGCATACTGGGGTGCCGTCACATTGGTTGGTTCGGTCCGCACCCGCGATTTGTACATCAGTCCGTGCGAAGCGGATTGCGGCTCTAGAAGTGTGCCGTATACGTCTCGTTAGGCAGGAAATACATATTGGGCCGTGAAAGTCACCTTTTGCCAAGACTTCCTTCGACATACGGGACATATCAAATGCATACTTGATCCGTCCCTCTACCGTTTCTGATAGGTCAGAGACGAGCTGCTGAACGAGAAGAGGTAAGACGCGGAGGTTGTGCGCTGTTTGCAGCGACGACGCGATGAGTGATTGGTTCTGCGGAATTGAATCGGCTACTCAGTCAAAGCGCAAAATCAGGCGTTTCTCACCAGGTCCGCTAAGCCAGTCATGATCATGTTCTCCATATCAGAACTGATTCGTGTCCGGGCGGCATCGATGAATGGCAAGTGCGCTGCGACAGTCTTCACTGAACTCAAGGGAACTTTGTTCTCCACTAGAACAGCTGGGGCATCGCCCGCGTCTGGAGGGGCATTGTCCAGCAGCAGATCTGCATGCGACCGCCACGGTCAGTGACGGAACAAAAGGATGGACTATACGTGTCTGCGCAACTTACTCAGCTCTGCAACAGTCAACGCAGCTTTCGTGATCACGCGCTCCTTTTCGTCTTCCAGCTCCACCGCGAGGCCATGAGTGAGATCGGTTGAAGATCCATCTGCTGGCCGCGGCGAGCCATTTATCCCCCGCGCCGTTGTCGGTGTCTCCGCCTCGGTGCCTTCGCTCTTGCTCATCTCAGCTAGCTGCAGTTCTAGGCGGCGTGTAAGAACAACGAAGCGTGACATGCGACGGAGAATGTCATTGGCTTGTTGTATGCGCTCCAACTTGGTGACATTGGCCTGCAGAGCCTGGTACGGCACACGGACCTTGGTGCGCAGCCTGGAGTCGGTTAGAATGGACGGCAGTGGTACCAAGTTCGCGAGGTAACTACTCACTTCTCAAATGACGTGTCTAATTCGTCCAATCCATGCTTGACAGATGTGAGGGAGCCCTCGAGCTCTGTGACACCAGCAGCCTGTACAAGCAGTTCCTCGTGATGTGTAGTGACCTGGAACACATGCCTGAGCTATAATCAGTAGCAGGCTAGCAGTGTGACGTACGACAATCTTAAGCTGCTTGTCCACATCGTCGATGCTGAAGTTCAGCTTCTGAATCGCTACGGATATGTCCTCGTTCGCCGGCTCAAAGTTGCTGGTCTTGGGCGGTTTTGACTTGCCTGCCTGAGGCGGGTACGGTTCTCCAGCAAGAACAGCATTGGCGTAATCATTGGGTTCAAATTCAGGGTGTGCAAACGCAGCATAGTCTACATGCTGGTAAGTTATAAGACGTGTCCACAAGCTAGCATTCGGACAGACGGACCAGACATTCCCAACCGCTCACATCAGACAACTGTGCGCATTCGTTGTGGACTCTGAGGCCTGCCTGCTCTCCTTACAAGAGTCTCTGTATGGTGCGTCTAGAATGCGTCGGGACGGTGCTGGACGAAGATGGGTCGCGCGGAAGCGAAGTGGACTCGACGCGCAGCGCCACGCGTCGAGATGAACCGATCCATCGCGCCGTGGTACCGGTTCGGCTACGATCGACGTTGTGACGTCTTCTGTCGATTTGGGCGGAAGTGCTCACTTTGCCTCGGAGTCGCAGCGACCAAGAACTCGGAAGACTCATGCTGTATCTATACGTTCTGCGCGACGCACTCCTGCGAAAAAGAATCACCCGTCGACATCTTGGCAAGCGGCGGCATCATGGAGCGGGTCACCGGGCAGTGGGCGTACGATTGTTCGTGTCGGAGCTGGAGAGGTGCTGTACAGGACCAGCACAGTCAGCTGTGGCCCTTGCATGTCACAACGTACTGCGCTTGGGGTCTCTGTCAGCGAATGAATGGCGATTGGAAGCCGAATTGCAGTCGGGCGGCCGAGATGACTCGAGGGCTGCAGCGCATGACGGGGGACGGGCGCGCCTGCCGCACATTAGCTTTGGTCAAGAGCGACGCCAGTACGGAGAATGAACTTCTAGGCTTAGCCTCAATTGTCCACCACCGTGCGCCGAGTATCTTCGTCCACATTCCATAAGCCAACTTGCCTCCCACCTTCACCTCTCTTTTGCTACCCAGTCTCATCGCAAACATGGCATACTCGTACTATCAGACAGCGGCCCCGCAATGGGGTACCCCGCAGGTAGCCTCAAGTTGTCATCTATGCGAGCTTAAGTTGACTTGTTTTTCCAGTGTCAATTTGGTCGACCTCCAATGCCGCAATGGCGGCCTCAGCCTCACTGTAAGCGCAATGCATCCCAACCATCCTTTCCTGCTTGCTGATGTTTGATCTTAGGGAGTGGCATGGACTATTATCGCGCACATGCCGCGTACGACGATCCGTGCGTAGCTCTCCGCGCTTTCGGTAACTGATCGCTCATCATACCCATCTATATATCGCAGTGGGCTGTACCAGTCCGTACTGGGACGTCTATCCGTTGCGGTGGGCATCGGATTTCACGAAGCAAGGCATTGGCATCGCCGCGTATATGGAGGTCAGGTCGGTTGCACCCCCCAAATCATCTCGCCGTAACATCTTGACACCCTGCACTAGGTGAACCTTGCTCAAGTGCTCCCCAGCGAATTGGGTAGCGCGGCTGCCTACGAAGCCTACCGTTATTGGAAATATCAGCACCCGCTATACGAGCAGCTTGACGGCAACCGCGAGAGGGAGAGGGATGCTATGATGGGCATGGCCGTCGCAGAAGGTGCGTCCGCGCTCCACACCCTTGATCATCCGCTGATAGTGTTCACGCCTCCCCAGCAACGCACCTCTGGCAATACACTGGCCGCCCCTACGACAACGCTAGCCTCCGCGAGATGTGCGAAGTGGCTGCTGCAACGGCCTCGCAGATCGCCACAAAGGTGCGTAACGCACCCCGCGCGGTCCCCCTTCGTGTGCGTCCACAGGCTTGTGTGCTGATGCTCCGCGCAGGTGCTCGGTTACGATGGCGATCACAGCGACTACGACTCCGGGTACTCCCGCTCGCGCTACAACGACGGGCACTCACATACGCACAGGCAGCCGCGCACGCTCCGCCGCTGGTCCTCCGCCAACTCCATGAACGGCGCGTACCTCTCAGGTGGCATGCCTGCCTACGGCGCCCCCAGCCCATACAACGGCGCTGCTAGCTCGTACAACGGCGCCGCTGGCATAGTAGGTCCGCAGGTCGCGGGAGCCATCCCTATGACGTATGCCCAACCTGGGGTCGCCGCTGCGACATACCTGCCGGTATCCCAAACCACCTACGGCGTGCAGCCCGCCTCCTATGCGTACCAGACCGGCTATCCCGTTGCTGGCGCAGTCACATCCAATTCGTATGGCGTCGCGCCTGGATACGGTGCGGTGAGCTATGGCGGATATCCCACCCAGATCCCCGCGGGCTCGACCATCATCGTGACCAAGCCCTCCCACCACCACCACCACCATCGCTCGCGCAGTGCAAGCGTTAGTCACCACCGCCGTTAGGCTTGAGGTGCATTATGTCTTGATCGCCCGTAATGTGCGATACCTATTCCGAAGGGAAGCAGTGTTCCCGTATATCGAAATGTAGTACCTACTGTATACTGTATTTGCCTCCTCGTGGAGTCGCTCTCTTGTATGTACGAGTGTAATGTCCCCCTAATGGTTACGTGTTCGAGGTCCTCTCGTTGTTGAGATCCGCGCCCGTGTGGGGACTTTCACCAAACCTGAGTCGACCCTAGCAATATTTTGAGCAGAGTTGTGTAGCCTCTCAGCAGCTTCCCGACCATACGGTACTCGGTGGCTTCTTCTCTGTCCAGGCTGTTGATTGCATTCAATCGGCAAAGCCACCCACACGGTTTGTCAACCTAAATGGCAGAAATGTGTCATTAATATCGGTGGTGATGAGAAGACGAAGGCGGGAGAAGCCCGACTTCGTGTCCTTGAATGGCCATGGACTCACTCTCGAACACCGTCCTGTGGGACCATTCACGACGCGTCAGCTTTTTTGCGGACGTCGCAGCCGGCGGAAGAGGGAGAGACCCTGAAACTACCCGGCGTTTTCACTCGTTCTGGGTCAGTGGCAGGTAGGTCGCCCTGCGGCACTCCGGTCTCTTCCTCGCCTGATTCCGATCAGAATGGATCTCGCTAGCAGCGCAGGAGTAGTTAATAAACTGCAATCTGAGATGCCAGGCCCCGTGGGCTGTCTGCTCGCGCATGTCTAATAAAACTCTGACGTGGGATGGAACAGCCGGTGCCATATGAAAGTCTGGGGGACCAATGTACACACCGACTTCCAAGACACACGCTACCGGCTCCGCGAAGGTTGAGCCACCCATTCTACGAGGGACTGAGGCACCTGAGCAGAGGCCCTCGCCTCCCCGGATCCGGCCCCGCGTCCACGCCGAGCGTCGGGGGTGTTCTCCGCACAGGGATGACATGACTGCCGTTACTGAAGACCATTCAGTGTTTATCAGAGATGGCAAGGTACAGGGAATTTCCGAGACCGGCGTCCCATGATACACCCGGCAGGGCACTGCGGATAGGTTAGTCTTCGCGCCGATTGCAGGTGGGCGGGCAGTCAATGCCTCTGTGCAGGACGCTGGACGACTATGGTCCGGGTGAGAATGAGGTTAGTGCCGAGGTTCGGTGCCAATGTGACTGAGGTGCGGACCAGATGATACAGTATCTCTCTGCGCGCAGATGGTCGGCGCCATCTCATTGGTTAGGTGGTCTATGCTGGCTGGCGATGGTGGCGTCCATACAGACACGCTCGCAATCGCACAACAGCGCTACGGTGGTGTATTTAGTGTGGAAGATGTCCTGAAAGTCACTGCGAGGAGCCAATTCTCAGGGTACGGATGATCCTCGTAGACAATATTGGCACTCACGTATCGCGTGGCTGGCTACAGGAACCAAGGCTGTGCCATAATTTCACTCCCAGCGAGCTTCGGTTTTTGATGAGTCTCAGCATCACGACGCTAGCCATTAGACAGCGCCTAGCGGTTCCATACGGCATCATTTTGTCCTGAGCTCTACGCCCTCGTCGTGGCCCTGTAGACACGAGCACTGACATGTGAGATCACGAACGGTACAGCGAGACGTCACACTCCCTGCGTGCTGCCCTTGATGGTCTGTCAAAGGTGAAGACGCGAACAATGATCCCGAGTGCAATTGCGTGGTCCGTATCAACGGAGGAGACTGCACGTGTGCAGTGTCCCTGTCATAGCGCCTATCATGTATGTATCATACACGGTGTACCTTCGCATCGAGCGAGAAACGATGAGTGAAGAGAAAATAACTTAGCGATCCGTGAGATTAGGCGATAGCGATGAAGATATGAAGACACAAATCCTCTATGCGGCCCAGGTGTCCATTGTTGCCACCAGCTGCCGTACGACGCTCCAAGTGTTCCGTATCACAGTTTGCTCGTATTCCGAGGTTGCCGTTGCCAACAGAGCTCCGTTAGACAGGCCCAACTGATCTGACAGGATGCTGGCTTTCTGTAGACGCAATAAACGTCAGCGCGGGTGATTGAGGTGGAACAATGATGTACCTTGACATATGCAGAGTACTCATGAAGGCGGGCCCTCTTATATTCCGCCCATGCTAGCAGAATGAAGCCGTGTAACGTGTCCAAAGAAGGCGGTTGTGGCGTCCGTGAGAGCAAAGCCTTTACAGAGCTGTCAGATATAACGTTGCCCCTGCGACACAGCAAAGAAGCTTACCTTTGCATGCGAACAATAAGCTGCTGAAACATCAGCAGCACCCCTCCGCACTACTTCCGGTAGATCAGAGTACCTAGAAGCAGAAGATGAATACATTGCGACGGGGAGGATGGGTAGTAACGGATACCTACCATGCTGAGAGGGCCGCGATTCCGGATGCAATGAGGGGGGACAAGGTTTGCTCGAGAAATTGCTTCACAGTCTCGTCGTAGGCCATACATGGAAACGAGGAACCATAGTGATCGAAGTACGATTGGATGAAGTGCATCATGAGCGTGGCGTTGGGGCGGTCCGGGTACTGCGGATCGAATAGCGGTAGAATATACGAGCGTTGAGTGTCCTGTACATCCGAGGAACTGCCGTAGAGACTGGGGTCATGGTGCTGTCTAACTTTGGGTGTAGCGGGAAATATTGTGGGTGTGACGAAGGTGTTCGCGGCCTGCCTAGAAGGGACAGGGGAGCTTAACATGAGACCTCGGAACAAGGTTGTCGCCGATCAACTATTCTTACCAGGTTTCCTGTGGAGGAGACATGTAAGCCAACCGGTCGTCGGCCAAGTTCGTCCACGGCTCGGACATGGAATACCCATATCCAGTCGTGTAGCGGGGACTGCCATGGGCGTCCGAAGAGGATGCAGACGAACCCCCTGAATGCGGGCTGCTGGAATGCTCCCGCATCGGGTCTATGATGGACACGGACACCTGGCTGCCTCGTCTGGCCCCGCGAGGTGGAGAGTTGCGCGACATGATGCGCCCTCGCTCAGCGAAGTATTGCTCTCTGTCGTGAAAGCGGCAAGCTACTCTCGCGGCGGAGCATGCCTCGCACTTGGACGAGTTTCGTGACTGTACACATTTGATCTTCTTCAGACGGCTGAGGAGTGGCGCATGAGTGGGGTGCGAATATGACAGAGCAGCTGTGAAGCGCACCAGTGGTCGCAGGAGGTTACGAGGCGGGCGCGTTTCTTCTTTGCCTGGCCTTCCTGGGGGGCCTCGAAGACGATGTGAAAGTCATCCATGGTGGTGAAGAGAGTGTTAGAGTAGGATGGTGTGGGACATGGTGGTCTATTTAAGTGTCTACGGTGGCACCGGCCTGAGCGGAATCAGCATCAACGGGCGAGCGCTGGAAATGCTATCCAGCTGGGGCGTTACGGTGCGGAGACTTGGATAACAATTGCCATCACCCACTTCAACAGGCGCCCGTCCGCGCTCTCATAACAGGCGCCCAAGATTGCCCTTGATTACTTACATTACGTAGTTTCCATTCTCGGCCGTCCAAATGGCTTATCTTTCTATTCAATCCTTGGCGGATCTTAGCGACCAGAGGCCTTCGCGCTCGCCGTCCCACGCCAGCCTGCTCCCAACCACGGAGGCCATGCCAGCTCGATAGCGCGCAACTGTTCGCGTTCCTGCTTCTCTGGATCGTCCTCGTGCGTAGACTTCTCGCCCTGGGGTGTCTGTGCACGTTAATCCTCATCAGTGCTATCACAGCGCTCAAACCTTGGACAGGGTGCCAGTGCCAGTGTAGAGCTCGCGCCGGACGGTCGTACCGTCGGCTTCTCTCGTCCATCGAGATGCATCTCCGCAGCCGCCGCAAATTTAGTTTCTGACGAATTGTCTAGTTGCTGAAATTGCCCTTCGAAAGAACGCTGGTGGAGGGTACTCCCGTCGTTGGGGCATCTAGACTCTCGTTCAACACCGATCCATATCAATGCGACCGAGAATGGTGATGCACCGGCGGTCATCCTCGAGATGACTAGGATTCTTGGGAACACATCCAGAAGCACACGAAGCCGCTACCAAGACGCCAGACCGCTAAGGATCCCAGTTGGCCACGAGGCATGCATCCTACGTACCATCATCCCGGAAAGTGACCTCCGTCCCACGGCTGAGGACGAAACCCGTGGCTGTGAGTGCTTCACTGCAGCTTCACGCCAGCGACCTTGCACAAATCATCTCACCCTACCGACTGTCAATATCCTCCTCCATCGCGTCGCGTTGGAGATGTCATTGGGATCACTTTCCGTGCGTCCCGCAGCACCTCTTCTCTATTCACACCCATCGCGACCTCATACTCGAGACGCATGGGATGTTCTCTGTCCGGACACTCCCTGCTGATGTATCCGGGAGCTAATGAGCCCTGTCGTCATCCGTCTCGTTCGGCACAGTACTCGTTGCTACCACCACGTATGTCAACCTGTTCAGAAACTTGGATCTGTTGTGGCAGATGCGCGGCGTTTGGGCGGCACTCACGTCGTTGTATGTAGATACGTATGTGTTGCGCTGGTGATTGTGTTCAATGACACTCGTCACCACTGTCCTTTGCTCGTCGGGAGAATCAACATAGGGTAAGCAGCCTGACCTACGGTACTGTTCTGTGCGCACCTGTCGGATCGTGATCGTTTGACAGCCCAATCGACAGATTATGATCTCTAGGATTGGCGATGCTGTGAACAGCTTAGAAGTCCAGATCCGCTGGGCCCCATCTCACTCACCCTGCGTGCTACCAGACAATGACGCTGCGTGTGGAACGGACGCACTTGCATCAACTAGCGGCCTGTTGTGGTCCGCGTCTTCTCAGCAAAGGACGAGCGTAGCGTTGATCAACTGCTCCCACATCGGAGCGGCGTTTTTAGTAGTCCAGGAGCGACAATCCAGCCTTTCTTATTTTTTGGTGGGGCGTTGCACGTAGCAAATGAACGCAGAGAAACGAAGCGTCTAAGCGATAGCTCGTATCAAACAACCATATGTTCAAGTGCAAGCGGACACTTACAACTCAAGGAAAAGGACTATACATAGGTACCCGCTGTAACTCGGACACTTCCCTCACGTACATCAACTTCTCTGCCGGAACCTGACATGGAAGAATGGTCATGATGTGCAACGAAGGACTTCTCAGGTGCTCACCAGTTGCGGTGTTTACACGAGAAGCATCGACGACAGGATTATCCGCCTCCGCGACCGACGGAGTAGGATGAAGGGCGGTGCAACCATACCATTTCGCATCGGCGAGAGTGTCCCAAGTCCAACATGCGATCTCGTCGCGGTGGTTTCACGAACAGCAGTCGCAAGTCGAACAGTGATGTCCAGTATTTCGAACCACAGTATAACGGATCTGTGTACCCATGACCTAGCTTCCAAGCGTCCTACACATGATCGCACCGTATCGTCCAGGCAAATGCCGCCCATAAGGTTATGGCTTACGCTCTGAGACATAGCCGGACCGCTCCTCCCCATCATCGCTTCCCACGTCAAACAGGGTCTCTGAGCCGTCTGCATGCCGCGGCACCTAGGGAGGGCCACCGATAGTCAGTGCGTGATGCTTCCGACGTCGTTCGGAAACCTACTCGATGCTCCTCATAGGCGGAGCCTAGATTGAGTTCTAAATCCACGCTGGCAGCCAGCGGTTGCCGCTCCTCAGCGACGCCTTCCTGGAGAGGTACGCCTCCGAGATCCCCGTCTTCTTCATCAGTGATAGGATTGCCGTGGGCATCGAGTGGAACCTTCGCCTCCATGTGTTTCCTGTACTTGTGATACGTGTACAGCGCGATCCCTGAGTTGCGAGGGTCAGTGTTACACGAAGGTGCTGCGGGTTGTTGCGATTGCTCACCGCAGATGGTTATCGAGACACCGGTGACATTGAGCGGGGTGAGCTCGTCCCCGAAGAACCACGCTGAGGCACTGATAGTAGTGACCTCCTTCGCGATCCCAGCAATAGACATGGGGACTATGCCGGCGCGCTGCAGGATGCTATTGGCAAGATGAAGACGAGTAGTTAGCACAGCATACCGGAACTCACAGCCATGAAAGGAATTCTTACTAAAATTCACTCAGGACCATGCAGAACGCAATGATGCCGGGAGACATTAGAAAGAAGGACGTCCGCAAGAACTCCGGGCCATTCTCGAAGAACTTGTTGGCAAAGACTTTGTGCGGCCCGTCCACGATGAGAGTGAGGGTAGCTAGTGTAAGCCCCATAACGGGTGTGAGCCAGAACAATGTCGCAGCAGGGTTATCAAATCCTATGTTTTTACTCCGGAGTAGCAGTTGCGTGAGGGCCCACCGCAATCCTGCCAGGGCACCCCCGAATTCGACGAGGAGGAACCCCACGAGCTCGAAATGGGTTTCTGTTGCGACCATGAGGACAACGCCAATGAATATGAGCGCTATGACGCCGACTAGGCGCAGGGAAAAGACCTCCAGGTGAAAAAGGAAGGCGAAAAAGAGGACAAATATTAGGGAGGACGATTTGCACATAGCTGTCGAGAAATTGGTCAAAGTGTGTGTAACGATGTGATTAATGACATACTATAGAATGACAACGTGATGAGCTTGAGCGATAAGTTAGACAGCCCAATGTCGAGGCTGGTTGCAACAGCAGTTGGTACAGCGCGACGACTATTCAATACTCGTCAGAGTCGACATAAATCCGGTTCACAGCCTTCGGGAGTAGCGAAGTCTGCGCACTCCACATAGCGGGTAGTCACTACGTACAGATAGTCGGACCTATTAGGGTTGTGTGTTGGCCGGAACAATAGTGGCCAGAAGGTCCTGAGGAGCGCAGCTAGCAGGAATTGCACTCCCATGTGCAATGTCGTAACGAAGAGTGGTGACGGGAAGCCAAACCGGTCTGGTGAGAACATCCATTTGTTGTAGACAGAAAGCACAGTAGCGAAGAAGAACCTTCATTCAGTCTGCTCAGTGCGATGAATTGAACATATCACGAGAACTCACCAGCATGCTATGAGTGCAGCATTGATGAGTGCGTTTCTTCGCCACAATCGTCGCTTTTCCGCCTCACTCGCAAGGCGTATATCGGCTGATTGCGACCGGCGGTGATGATAGCCATCTTCTACAGAGTCAACCGGTGCATAGCCGTTCGCGGCCGGTTCATTGGCCATGAATTCGCCAGGATGCAGTATGAACGAACATTGCGTGAAACCGCTGTCGTGGCTGACGCTTGCCCTGTTTCGGAAACAGCCGTGCCGGACCTCATTAGCCGCGCAAGATCTCAGATCCTCCGCCTGGCCCGATGCAACTTTGCAAGCCCGGCAGAGACCATTCGAGGGCGACGACCCGCGTGAGGCTGTACAGTGCAAATGGGAAGGTACGTGCATGCGGTAGAGCGTGGTCACTCGACGGTCAGAACGACGTTGATTGGACAGGAAGTTACCAACGGAGGCTATCAGGCACTTAGTATTGTTACAACACTTCGCGCGGGATATCATATAGAGAAGCTGGGGGTACTCAGGGGTGCCGCGGACGGCTTGCGGATACTACGGGTAGTAAAATGAAGCCCACATGCTGCAAATGACTTCAAGAAGAAAGCGGCCTCTACTGAGCGAGGAAACTTGCTCCCAGAGCTTTGCTCTCTAGATCCCACGGAACGGACGATCCAGAACTAGCTCAGACGCCGAGGACCAATGGCAAATCACTGGAAGAGCACTCCAGCGGGATATCAAGCGCTGTAAGAAGTAGTTGTCCTGTAACGCGCCGAGATTCACGGCCCAGTAACGGGCTTTTGGTCTTGAAGCCCCTCTGCGGTTTGAGACGGGGCAATCCTATGGGGCTCCCGCCTGATGTGTCGTCAATGCGAGTGTCATCCCGGATAGCGTAGTATGCATGCCATGTCCTCCAATGATCGAACTGCTTTTGATTCAAATACTCCCTCCACTCGTCTTTGCCTATCTCCGAGCGAAACTGTTCATGTTGCAGGAGTTCAAGGTGGTGTAATGCATGGGGGTAGCTAAAAATATATCAGACGCGTAGAATGACGCACAAGGGCACAAGGTATTCCAAGAAACTTACTGGATGAATCTCGCGTAATCCTTCTCCTTCCAATACAAGAGGTACTTTAGAAAGTTGACAAATGCAGGCTGAGAGAGAATGTTCTGTTGTGCGAGCGAATGGAGGTAGAACGGATTGGCCAAAGCCTGCACAAACTCGAGCTCGAGTTCGAAACGCGCACGATTGGCTGTCCTGGGGTCCTCTGTCTGGGACATGATGGTGGCTGGTCGAAGGGAGGTGGGGGCACGTGGCCGTGGTTGTTTGATCCAGAGGGTGTTGCCAAACAAAGCAACCCGAAAGGGGCACAGCGGCTCTGACGCGTCTCGCCACAACTTGAAACTCCGGTGGACGCGTTTGTGTGCTACCCTCGCCTGCGTTAGCACGTACTGGAAATCCATCAGCATGTCCGCAGAAGACGAACAAAGCGGCTGGCAATTGACTGAATCTGATCCCGGTGTCTTCACGTAGGAACCTTTCAATTTCGCAAAAGTGTACGCGCTGATGCGTCCCTCTGCAGTGAACTACTGAAGACCCTTGGTGTTCCTCTGATTGTCGATGATTTGTACTCGCTCGACTCTGCATTTTTATCTGAAATGCAACCCATACACGCGTTCATCTTTCTCTTCAAATGGATCGGCTCATCGGCAGAACCAACGATAGGTCAATACAGCCCCGAATTCCCTGGATTCTTCGCACACCAAGTAGTGAATAACGCGTGCGCCACACTTGCTGTTATGAACGCCATTGGAAACATCCCTGGTCTTCCCATGGGAACACAGTTGTCCGACCTCATCAACTTTACCACCGGAATGGATCCCCAAACGCGTGGTATGGTCATCACAAGCTCAGACTGGCTGCGCGAGGCGCACAATGCTCTATCTCCTCCATCAGCGATCTCACTAGATGGGCTGGGCCTTCCAAAGACCACCGAGGACGCATATCACTTCATTGTCTATATGCCATGCATGGGTGGCCTGTACGAATTCGACGGCCTGAAGCAATATCCGATACACCATGGACCGTTCTCACTTAGTGGCGAGGGGTGGATCTCAAAAGCAAGGTAGATTTACCAAAATTCTCTTGTGATACTCGATGCTGAAAGCCTTACAGAGACGTCATCGAAGCCCGGATAGCAACATATCCTGCCGGCGCGGTTCGTGTTGAGCCATAAGGCGATATCACATGGGTTTACAATGATTTCTTCTAGCTCGAGTTCAGTCTGCTGGCTGTGCGTGAGGACCCTGTTCCACGCCTAGAGACGCAGATAGCGGAGTTACAAGCTGCTGGGAGGCAAGCCGAGGCAGGGGACCTCATGTTTCGGCTATCTACGGAAAACGCCAAACGGGAGCGTTGGAACGTGCGTATTGTTTCTACAGCGTTCGCGGTGCTGGGCCGTGAAACCTACCCATCGCTCCATGCAGCTCCATACATCGAACATCTTACTAACGTGACGCGTCTATCCAGTTCGAAAATAGCCTCAGGCGGCACAATTATGTCGGGCTCATTCATGCTCTCCTGGTGGCGCTTGCGAAGGCCGGGAAGCTGGCAGCCGCCAAGGAGGGTGCCAAGAAGGCTCTGCAGGAGCGTATTGAGAAGCGGAAGGAGCGGGGGGAGGCGTCTATGGAAGAGGACTGACTTGGAAGTGGATCATAGTGGCTGTCGGCTCTTCACAACACAATACTACTATTCGTCCCACCGTAAACCTTCATCACTTGTGGTAGCCCGTACAGGCCGGGTGTTGAAAAGTCTGCTATGAGCCGCATTCAACGCCAGCTTTCCCGCAAGGCCCCGCGGCACCTCGACTCAAGCCACCACAAACGTTACTTTGAATGAAGCGTTCCGTGTGCGGACATAATGCGGGGCTTGGTGACGCGGGGCTCGGTGTCGCAGTGCAAAGTCTCCAGAGCGGTTGCAAATCCCAGTTGCCGCCGTACGATCCTTCATGACGTCTGTAGGTGGTAGTACCTCGTGTCGAGTCCGCCCGGGCGTGACTGTTCTTGCGCATCTGGGAGGAGCGCGTCGGTCGGGCATGCTTCCTCGGATGCGCCCTTGCTCCAATCCAACAATGACTCGAGGCCTGCTGAGTGTCGTGGTACCGCGCGCTAAATTGAATGGTTACAGAACTGTCCGGCAAATGCCACTGGCACTGTGATATGAGATCATTCCCAGTCCACCGGGTTCCAGCTAATAGACCCCTCCTTACCCTTGTCGAGGGCGTCCAACTGCTCCATATCGCCATGGTCAAGCGCGAAGTCGTACAGAAGTGTATTCGACTGAATGCGCGCCGGGGTTGCTGATTTGGGCAGAGGAACAAACCTATGAGATGTAGGTTAGCGACATCTCATTGGCTGTGCGATCCAAAAGAACCCTTTCTGCAGCGACCACCGGAGTAACACGTGGGCCGGATCTCTCCTGTGCTAACGTGTATTAGGTTAGGAATATCGCCAGCTATGTGGTTGATGGAGCAGGTCGTTCTAGTACCTTCTCAGCGAGCTTGGTGATGACCGGATCGTCCATTTTCCCTCGCAGTATGGGGCAATATGCCTGCACGACTATTGCGTTCGCGCGGCAGTATTCGACGATCGATTTCTGCTGACAGAACGGATGTAACTGTATAAAACAGATGTTATGCTCATCAGTATGTCGATGCGTTCGAATGTCGATTAAAATCAGAATCTGAACCTCGATTTGATTAACAGTGGGCATCTCATACCGCGCGTCTTTGAACTCTTCTAGATGTTTGATTCCACTAATGGGATGACTCGTCAAATTTCTCCTATAGACAATTTACAGGAGATCCCGACTGACTAATTGGATACCCCGACACTTCGTATTTTGCCTTCTGCCCGTGCCTCCTGCAGAGCTTTGTAAGTCTGCAGACGTCGTTCACGGCCAGACATCGGGTCATGTATCAGAAACAAGTCAATGTAGCCTTCCGGCGGTTGAGCCGCAGCGCAAACGCTCTACGTAATTCGGGCACCCACCGAAGCCGAATCTTTCGAGCGATGTGTCAACGCCTTTCAAAGTGCTCTCGTATCCATGCGTCTTGTTGATACACTTGGTAGCTGGATGGCCCAAGGTCTGTCAACCATTCTACACTGGCTGAACGTCGCCGAGGTTTACTCGGACATCCGTTATAGGTCGGATACGTACTGACGAATACTTCTTCTCGAGGTATCCCGCTCTCCTTTACGGCGGCCCCGACGTGTGCTTCGTTGCGATATGCTTGGGCTGAGTCAACATGCCTAGACAACAAAGACCATTGTGCGGGTTCACATGCGGTTTGGCGATGATGGCAGCGCTATTCGAAGTCGGGCCTACCTGTAGCCCGAACGAAGCGCCTCAAGGACTGATCCATGTGTTGTGTAGTTCTGATAAACGCCAAATCCGAGGAGAGGCATGTCGTAACCTGCCCTCCGCATGTAGGTGTTGGGATTATTCATTCTGAGATCTTGGGGGCTCACCTGAAGACAGCCTCACTGTGGACTGTAGACTAAAGTCCGCCATACCACGTCCGAGCTCCGATTACGAAGGTCCGATCGGATCCACTGCTACTATAGATAGCGATGGCGAAGAAAGACGAACTGTTTGGATTGAGAGGTAGACGACAGAAGCTTGTAGCAATACGAGAGTGTCAAGTTGATGGAGTGAGATAGGCGTAGGCGGCTCGATGCGATCGACGCCGCGGCGGCCCTCCTCCGGGCCCTGCCTCAATCGGATGTGGGCGCCTGTGGGCGCGCAGGATAGGCGCGCATCGCCGCGGCGGCCGCAGATCTGGCAATCCAAACTACGTACTCGCCAAGTACATATACACGATATCACCCTGTAATCCCCGTGCAGAGCTAATAAATAAGGATCATCCATACGCTTGTAGGCGCTCCGTTGCGCGTCCCGCAAGCCTTCACTTTGGTGAGGTATTTAATTTACACAACCCAGTAATACACACGCCATAAACACCACGCCCGGCTTGATAACCGCTTCTGTCGTGTTGCGTCATCGATCCGGTCCTCCTCGACTTCTTCGTACTCCTGGCTCTTGAGGTCCACACTTTTGGTGTCAACGAGATCGTGCCAACGGCTTTTACTGTGAGGGTCAAGGCCTCCAACAGCGAGGGGCGACGTCTGATCGCCTGCTTTCGCTCCTACGAGCTTCGGCGCCCGTTTTAAGAGGACCCACCCGACGTACATAACGATCATGACCGGGATCTCGATGTAGAACGAGACGAAGTCAACCGCTACAAAGGTGGGCGTGAAGGACGACCAGCCCTGCACTGTCTCAACAAGACGGGAATGAACAAGCTATGACTAGTCGGCCAAGAGCGAGATGATACGCACCCAGAATCAAAACCGCCACGGAGATTATCTATACAGGGATAGTCGGCGCCGTCAGTTCGCCATCAGGGCACACTATTTGGGAAGCTACTCACCACAAACGGCGGGCCCCATGGCCACGTCCATCCCGCCCGGAATTTCATTTCCTCGAGCGATCGTCCCTGCTGCACCCACGCCTTCCGGAATCGCCAGCTCGCAAGGCCGATCGATAGCCAAGCAATCTAGTAACCGGCGCAGCGCGGTGAGCAGTGCGCTAGACGGTTCTCGGGATTCGGCGTTGACTCACCTGATTTGACACACCGACGATGTTCTGCAGCCATCCCCATAGGGTGCCGCTGCCAATAAAGCTGGCGCCGAAGCAGAGGACGCTAATGCTGCTGGTGGCTATGAGCGCTGGAAGCGGGACGCCACCCGGCGTAGTGATCGAGAAGATCCCGGGGGCCTGGCGAGGCGTCGATGTCGCAAGGCCGTAGAGCACACGCGTGCCGGCGAAGAGCGCATGATTTCCCGCGGAAAGTACGGACGTAAGAATCACAGTGTTCATGAAGGATCCAGCTACGTCTATTAGTCGGCGTCAGCGGCGAGATCAGGCTTGGAGATTGGCGACGGTGTGTGGACGTACTCGATCCCACCTCCTTGAAGACAATCGTGAATGGGGATGTTGTCGTGCTGCGAGTCGACAGATTGGGGTAGGTGTATGGGACTACATGGGCATGTCAGGTTACGTCATTGGCCGTGCATATCAAGGTGACCCACCGTTCAATCCGATCAGAACGATGCTCAGGATGTAGAAGAGTAGGATCCTGTAGAATCAGCTGTGCTCAGTACCTAGCGTCCCGCTGATCACACCTTTCTTACCTCCAGAAGACAAATTTGACGACCCTGGGCATGTTCCGGGAGGGGTTCTTGGTCTCACCAGCGGTGATTCCCAGACTCTCGGTTCCACCGACTGCCCGACACAGTTGATAAAATCGCACTTCTCACGAGCGACTCGGAAACTCACAGGCAAAGCTGGCGGTTACGAAGACCCTGGCAAAGCCTCCGAAGCCGCCTACGAACGGCGCGCCTGCGATGTGCCAGTACCGCCCGCCGATGTACTCGTGGTCGGTGTTCACACCGCAATTGACGAGGATGCCGATGATGATGAATAAGACGATCGTGAAGACCTTAAGGAAGGACAACCAGTATTCTGCGTTCTGTCAGTGTCGATCTAGAATGAGGCGCTGCGCAGCAAGCGGGACTCACCGAGCTCGCCGTATGCTTTGACATGGATTGAGTTGATGGAAACGAGGATGACCCAGAAAATCAGGCTGATAACCCACGTATGCCAGTCAGTCCAGTACTGCAGGACGAGCTGGGCCGCGGTAAGATCTGAGGCGACGGATACGGCGTCGTTGAACCAGTAGTTCCAGGAGAGCGCGAAACCATAGCCGGGTGAAAAGAAACGGGTAGCGTATGCGTTGAATGAACCTGGCGCGCAGTGGTAAGAACGTTGTGTGGGATGTAGAGCACAGCCTAGACAAGAGCCGGCTCATGCGACCTTCGTGAATGGGACTCACCAGCTACAGGATACTGCGTTGCCATTTCGCCCAGCAAGAGCAGAGTGACATACACGATTGCTCCCACAATGGCATAGCTGGTATCCTTTCATTAGGAGTGCTTCGCATCGTACAGGGATCCGAGTGGCGCACCATATTAACATACTAGCAGGACCGCCTTGGGCCAGCGACTTTCCCGTCCCGAGGAATAGACCCGTGCCAATGGTCCCTGCGATGGCAATCATGGACACTTGCCTTGCTGACAGGCCACGGTGCAGGCCGCCATGCAGCCTGTCCACGGGTGGGGCGGCGGACGCGAGCTCTGGGAGCTGATCTTCGGGGACTTGTCTTGCTTCGACATCGAGACCCGCCTCCTCGCTGTAGGTGCTTGCATCTGAACCCATTTTTTTCGGGTGCAGTGTGCTGCCCGAGGGTATGAAGTGGTATGGCGAGAAGCCCTCGAAAGATCTGATGCTCTATGGGGGGTGTGGGAAGGCAAGAGAAAGTGCGAGGACAGGCAGCGCGGATGCAACGTCGACTTTGAGTGCTCGGCGCATAAGACGATGAGGAGCCTGGGCGCGCGCTGAAGAGAAAATGGTGAGGAATTGGAGCATTTGGCGCGCCAGTGTCGCAATCCGACGTTTGAATCCGAGGATGATCGTGTCCCCTGGCCTCGCCGCTCGATCTGCCCCGATCACTGCAGCCACCACGGCTTTCGCCTTGGCTGCCCTCCTCCTCTCGTCTCCCTGTACAGCCCAGACACTACCAGTCTGCATATCTCACCATTTCTACACTGATCCAATCTTCTGCGAACAGTTCTGGGTCGCACGCAGGGTGCCTGGCATATTGTCTCAGCTCGCGAAACTGCACAGCTACAATGGACCCCCACGGGAGCTAGCTTTAACAAGATTTACTCAGGGCAGCTACATCAACATGCTACGCCATCCTCTGATACAGCCCATCGTAGTGATGCAACTCACTACTCGCACCGCGAGTCATCATGTGGATATGCTGTGTGCACCCCACTCGAATGAAGTTCTTGAGCGCCTCGGCATGGCCGTCGCTAGTACTCATCCTGTGCTACCTTGACGAAAGCCTTGGGTGTCCGTCCTACATTCATTGCAACACCGTTTATAGTGAGCCCATGCGCAATGCTTTCTGGGCGGTCAGCCTACGTCCTGGTTGCTCACTGAGTACGTCCCTGGACGGCAGAAGATAACAGTAGTCATGTCCATATAAGATAGTTAGAGGTATCGAGTATCTGAGTGCAGACATGACTACGTGGCGATAGTGGGGCTAGCAACCACGGCAAGTGTTCCAGAGACCAGCATTTCATTACTTTGTGTCCGCAATTACTACTTCCCAGGTAAAATATCCAACACACACCGCCCAGCACAGAGTTGTCTGCCAAGGTTAGAGCAGGTGTTTGAAGCCCGCGTCCTTGCACTTCTTCACGAGGCGCTTCACCTCCTGCGAACGCGCACGCGTAGTAACCAGCAGCGTGTCGGGCATGTCCACGATCACAAGATCGTCGACACCCAGGAGCGAGACTAGCCTACCAGAGCCGGGTACGACAATTCCACCGGCAGCTTGCTCGGTGAGCACTGTACGAGCCATTAGTACATCTGCACGTCGAGTAGAGCTCAACAGACGTACCAAGGGAGCTGTCGCCGAGGATACGAGGCTGGTTCGACTCAGCGGGGAGGAGGTCAGCAAGAGACGAGAAGTCTCCGACATCGTCCCAACCTATACCGTACACACATGAGTTACACACACATCAACCATGAGCTACTACACTGACCAAAGGTGGCAGGGACGACGGCGACCCTCCGGTCCAAGGCAGCAGGCTCCGCGACCGCATGGTCAATAGCGATCTTCTCCAAGCCCGGCCACACCTCGTCGAGGACCTTCTGCCTTAGCTTTTCGTCGTCCCAATACTGGGCGATCCTCTGGAGTCCATCATGCAGTTCCGGCTTGTACTCCTTCAGAAGCTGCATAAGGAGCGCTGCCTTCGTCACGAACATACCCGCATTCCAGCGGTACGACCCCGTCTTGATGTACGCCGCAGCCGTGCGCGCGTCCGGTTTTTCCTTGAAGCTCGACACGAGCCGCGCGTTCGGGGCCTCCGGGAATCCGAGCTTCTCGCCCAGACGGACGTAACCGAACCCAGTAGACGGGTGCGACGGCGCGATGCCGATAGTGACGAGGTAGTCCTTCTTCGCGACTTCAACGGCCTCCGCGACGGCGGACAGGAACGCGTCATCGCCTGAGATCATGTGGTCCGCTGCGAAGGAGCCGATGACGGCGTCGGGGTCCCGACGCACCAGCACGGCGGCAGCGAGACCGATGGCGGCCATCGAGTCCTTTGCGCTCGGCTCGCAGAACAGGTTGTGGTGCATGAGGTCGGGCAACTGCTCCGTAATGCTCTTGACGTGCGCCGGGCCTGCGACGATTGTCGTGCGCGCTGCGGACGTGAGCGGGATCAGACGGTCCCACGTCGCCTGGATGAGCGAACGGCCCTTCAGGGTTAGGTCCAGCAGAAACTTCGGATGTTCCTCGCGTGAGAGCGGCCATAGGCGGGTTCCTGCACCGCCAGCTGGGATGACGACATAGAAGCCGGGGATCTCGCGGACACCGAAGGGGAAGATGTTGGTCAGGGAATGGTCGGAAAGGGGAGAAGGCACGTAGATCTGTGGGGGTACAGCAAGCAGTGGCATAGAGCCAGGGCTGAGGAATGGAGTTTTGGCCCGCAATTGCGGGCTACCTGGCGCAGGAGTGACAAAGCCAGGAGTTACAGCTCTTGAACCGGTGTTGTAGTACTGTGGGCGAAACAGCAGTCAGTACCTCGAGAACACATAAACCGCCCCAACCCCCAAACCTCGAGAACCAGGGACCGAGACAACAATTGACAGACTTGCACACGCCCTGGGCCCCGCTTGGGGTAGACTCCATACCCGCAGCTAAGACAGCTCGAGGTCGTGTACTTGACTTTGATTCCGGCGTGACTCAGAGTCAGCTGAACAAATGCGGGGGAAGACGGGCAACATCTTCGTGTGTAGACCATTCATCTGGGTGCTGTCACGGCATGGACCTTCCACTCGGCTGCCCCAGGCTCGCGACATGACGAGCCGGAAACCACTATCGGAAGGGTGGTAGGCGAGTCAAAATCCATGTACGGCGAGAACTTGGCCGCATAGCACAACTGTCTAGCCAAGACAGCAGCGACCTGCAAACATGCGAAGCCCAGATACTCGACCGTCTTCTAACACCCTGACGGCGCGAGACCACCCATTCGCGAAACTCATTAATGATGCTCTCCACGGCGTTTGGGGTTCGGAGGCGTTGGTTGTGTACGAAATTGACGTACCAATCCTTCTCGCACCAACCGCTCGAGACTGGCATTCGCTTGCCGTAGTTCGTGGCACTCCGAGCGCAACTCTGCAAGCTCGAGGTGCTGCCCGCCGCAAGACACGCCTACACGTCAGCATCCCGCGCACACAGTCGCGAGGCACGCCGCTCACCGACTTGTGGACCGCCTCAATGATCTGCTTGAACATGAGCTCGACCGGAGCGCCGTTCGCCTGGCCCGCAGGTTGCATCGCGGCCGAGGGCAGCGGTTGCACAGACATCGTCGAAGGCGTGTAGCAATAGAGGTGGGGGTTGAGGAGAAAGGAGGGGCGGTTAGGATTGAAACTGCGGACTTGATATGTCGCTGCGGTCTGGTTTCCGTTCCAGCTGTATGTACTGGACCGCGATGCATCACGGGCGGCTATCGCCGTGGACACGCCACGTTCGCACTTCGCTCGCGCTCAACTTCCGCAAGTTCCTTTCTTCCAAAGGCACGAACACTGTATTCAGCCATAGAGCACATGGACAAGAGGTGACCTACAGGCACCAGTCCCAGAGAAGGGATCACTTGATTACAGAGTAAAGTACTACTACATTGTACATGGGCAAGTGGGCATCTAGGACCGACACAACATATGGATCAGTGAAACATTACACATAAGTAGGCGGAATAAATGTGTTGCAGTAGGTAGGCCGGAACCGAAATCAAACCGACCCGAACATGAGGCACACAAGCGACGTCGACACTGAAGTGCGTCTGCATGCTGTCTCAGATCATAATATCAGGCTCGCATACGCTTCCCGACTTACACTGCGCGACTTTGGAGCTTTGGGATGCAATATCCAACAGCAGGCTAGCACCCGAGGGAAGCTCATTCGCCGTCACTACCAAACTCCAGTTTCCGAATCTTGCGTGCCTTCTTGGTAGGGTTCGCGAGCGAAGCGCCCCTAGCAGCCGGCACGATAACTCTACTCCCCTCTGCAGCGAAAACCGGATCAGCGGCCGCCCAACACGCGCTCGTAGTCCGCTTACTGGCAATGGAATACAGCTTCGAGGTGTCTTGTACTGACCGCTCCGGCTTGAGGGAGCTCTGGCCTGAGTCATCCTCTGCCTTGCGAATGCTCCGTTCCCTGGCAAGCTCTGCCTTCAGCGCCTTGATTTCATCTTTAGCCTTCCACTCTGACGCGCTCGGGGCGGCAAGGGCGGTAAATGTCTTCGATCCTGGATCTGTATGTCAGTTGCTCGACGCCTTATCAGCGCGACCGAAGCGTACGTGTAGGTTTTGTCGCCGACGAGCTGGCAGCGCTAGTGGGTTTAACTGCCGAAGACTCGTAGGGCGATGGGTGGAGGCGGCTCTTGCGACCCTGTGCCTGTATTGCGATCTAACACGCAAAGGTAGGCTGGCAATGCCACAATGTACACAGCGAGGGAAGCGTACGTCGGTGAAGACCTGCGTTGCAAAGGATGCTGCATCTTCCGACGCGAGCTCTGCCAAAGACATTTGCGCAGGGTGATTTGTGTTGGTGCCCAGAACGAACTATCATACAAACGAGTGATGCGTAGAGCAGCGTTGTCAGCAACGACTGAATGTTGTGCCACATACATACATTGATCTCGGCTCCTTTCTTCGAGCTCCAATTCCCGATATACATCTCTCCTTGCGCGAAAGCGGAGGCCAGGATTTCACCCAGGGCTTCGGCAGTACATGCGTGCTTTTTCTACACCCAGTCAAACAGTTGCTTGTTTACGCGTGGCGAGAAGGCGAGAGTCAAGGACGTACTGCTGCTTTTTGTATTTCCTGCTCACCCCAGCGTCCTTCCCACCAGCGTCCATTGGAGCCACTCAGTCCTAGTCGAACCTTCCAGCTCGCGTCGTCCGTACTTGATAGAATGACGAAGCGCGAAGAGCCTTGGTAGATGACTTGAATGAGTTCATCGAGCGACGAGAACGAGGAGACGACGTCGGAATCAGACATAGTCTCTCTTCTCGGGGGAGACGCGTCGATATGTAGTAGCGCTCCTTGGCTTTGAAGTGGTTGAAGGGCACACTATCCTGTTTCAGCACGTAGGGAAGGGGATGATGTTATTCACTCGACGTCCACCGAGTTGTGGAAGCGCAAGACAGCCGTTGTACGAGTTGGCGCCGTGGCGAGCGCGTGTTATACTCGTGCTCCGATAAGATATGATTGCGCTTACAATCTGACTGGTCCGAGGACGCCCCGCCGACCGATATGGCGACGGTTAGTTTGTACTCGAGCCACTACACATCCAAACCCCTTTATATATTTTCTAGAACCGTACCGCACCCACGAAAGGTGGTTTCATTGCTATATTATTGACGGCTGTGGGCTAATTATTTCCCTCTGCCCTAGAGAACAGTGCATTGCGACGGGCACACGAGCATATAGAAACATAGACAGGGACGATGAGGAACCGGGTCATATTCGTTGGTGTCGGGTGGGTCTGCACTCCCCCACGACCAGTGTCACCCACCTGACAACACCAGTGGAGCGACGTGCTCGGGCAAGACTACTCTTGCGAAGCACCTTCGCAGCATCTTGCCCGGGAGCGTTATCCTTCATCAGGATGTGCGTGCAGGAGGCTCTCATCGCATATACTAACCGACCGCTACAATCCCTTCACGTGTTGTTCAGGACTTTGCGCCAGTGAGTACTCCTCCCGGGCGGGTTGTGCGCTCGATCATTGAGGCAAGGTCATAGCCCCAAGAGAAGATCCCTGTCCATCCGGTGTACAATGTGCAAGATTGGGATGACGCGAAGGGTGCTATAGAGTGGCCAGGGATGGTCAAGACCCTGCGACAGGTTCGCATTCATGTGTTCTGCTGCGATACTGTGTAGTGATGTCAGGATACCCAGGTCAAGGAGACGGGCGAGATCCCACCCGAGCATTACTCACATGACCACCTCAACGAGCAGAAAGACGTACGCATTGACCGTGAGGTCTCTGAACGGTGGAAGCAGAGATTCAGGGAGATAGAGAAGGATCAGGAGGCGAAAGGAGAGCGATTGATCTGGGTCATGGTCGATGGGTTCTTGCTCTACTGGCACCCGGTATGCATCTACTTCGGTCAAATTGGGACGGATCTGATTGTACAATCTACAGGAAGTTGTCGAGCAACTAGACGTCCGCATATTCCTCCGCGTGCCAAACGACGTACTTCAGAAACGGCGACACGAGAGGAATGGCTATCATACCGCAGGTGAGATCCCCTTAGCCTTTGTATCCTCGTTCTCCTGGGCCGCGGTCTCTCGCGTGACTGGCCTCGGGTGAAATTGCGTTTGCGCCGGTTAATGTACCGATCCTAACTTGCATCCTCTGCGTTACGCCCTCCCCACCTAACGCCGCTTTGCCGCCACCCCGTGCCCAAACCATTGAAACACGTCTTCGTACCGGGAGTCCAATCCGATCCAGAAGGGAGCCTCTGGCGAGACCCACCCAGCTACTGGGAACAGATAGTCTGGCCAGCCTACGTCGACGCGCACAAAGCGATAGTGGAGGGCGGTGATGTTGAGCACGGGCGCCCGAGCGGAGCCGTCCCGGGGCTGATCCTAATCGACGGGCTGGGGATGGGGATGTCGGACATTGTTGAGAAGGTTTGTGGGCGGCTTGCGGAGGAAGTGGAGGGCACGAAGTGAAAAGTTCGGCCGAAGGGAGGCGCATGTGTTGAATATTAGACCTGTGTTTATGACTAAATGATGTTTGTGTCCGCTTAGCCTGCCCGCGGCCTGCCCGACAGGCTGGTATGTGGCAGACGAGGATGGCAAGTGCGGGGCGGCCAATGCGGGTGCGCGGATTCATGTGCACTGCGGGGTCCGTCTTGTCCGGGCGGACGCGCCGGAGGCAGAGCGGCGAATTCACATGCCCTTCCGCGTCCTCGTGACAGTCATCCTATAAGACCTCTCCCTGCGCCCGCTTACCTGTAACGCTCCCTCGTCGTCCCCTGCATCCACTTCTACACTCTCCATCATGGTTCAAGTCATCGTTGTCGGTGGTGGTCTCGCCGGTCTCTCTGCCGCACACACTCTGCTCGAGCGCGGCGCCAATGTGCTGCTGCTCGACAAGCAACCGTGAGTAACATTATTCGATCGGAGGCTTCCTGTGGTTTAGGGGCCTAGGGGCGGAGTCTCAGTGTGTATGGGGGTGACCGCTTGGGCGGACTTGAGCAGGCCAGACGATGCCCGAAAGGCCACGTAGTGCGTACAGCAGTCCTACCCAGGCTCACTGTCCCACCTTGACATGACGAAACTGCCCGATCTCAATCCTCAGTCTACAGGTGGAGGGGACGGGCACTGGCGGCGCAATGCCTCGCCGCATCCTCAGGAGCCTCGGGACGGCCTTCCTCTTCCTTTATCATCTGATGACGTTACGTTCTCACCTGCGTGTATGTTTGCAGATTTATGGGCGGTAATTCCACCAAGGCTACTTCTGGCATCAACGGTGCGGGCACGCGGACACAGCAAGAGCTAGGCATCCAGGACAACGCGAAGCTCTTCTTCGATGACACGAAGAAGTCGGTGAGTAGCTTCAGGTAACCCATTACGTCTGTCCCATGTTCAACATACATCGCAGGCACGTGAGCTTGCGAGGGATGACCTCATCGGTGTCTTGACCGGTCGTTCCGGGGACGCCGTCAACTGGCTGCAGGACAAGTTTGGCCTCGACCTTTCAAAGGTTGCACGTCTTGGTGGTCAATCGCAGCCCCGTACACATCGTGGCAATGCGCAGTTCCCGGGAATGGTAAGATCTTCGTTCATAAATTACAACACGAAGATGAAGTGTCAACCGATTACATAGGTCATCACTTACGCGCAAATGGAACGTCTGGAGGACCTTTCCGTGTCTCAGCCGGATCGTGTCCAGATCAAGAAGAAGGCACGTGTGACCAAGCTCGTCCGTGACGGCGATGCCGTTGTCGGAGTGGAGTACGAACACAACGGCAAGACCGAGACTGCCTACGGCCCCGTCATCCTCGCTACCGGTGGCTATGCAGCCGACTTCACGAAGGATTCGCTTCTGAAGAAGTACCGTCCCGAGTACTACAATCTTCCGACGACGAACGGCGAGCACTGCACTGGCGATGGGCACAAGCTCGCGCTTGAGATCGGTGCGAATGCGGTCGATCTTGAGAAGGTACAGGTGCACCCTACCGGTCTGGTTGACCCCAACGACCCGGAGGCAAAGGTCAAGTTCTTGGCAGCGGAGGCTCTCCGTGGCGTCGGCGGTCTGCTTCTCGACAACGAGGGCCATCGGTTCGTCGACGAGCTTCAGCACCGTGACTTCGTCACTGGCAAGATATGGGAGAACGGCAAGGTATGTAGTATGTCATCATGACATTGCTCGCATTGACTCATGCTACGCGTAGTTCCCGATACGTTTGGTGCTCAACGGACAGGCTTCCAAAGATATCGAGTGGCACTGCAAGCACTACGTCGGTCGTGGCCTCATGAAGCGCTATGAGAATGGTCGCGAGCTCGCGAAGGACATGGGCCTGACACCGGAGCAGCTCAAGAAGACCTTCGACGAATATAACGAGGTCGTTCGGACGAAGAAAGATCCCTTCGGCAAGAAGGTATGTTGCTGGTTTCAACACGCGATAGTGTATTGACCACCGCTTCAGTTCTTCTCGTCCGGGGAGTGGCGCCTAGACGACTACTTCAACGTCGCTATCATGACACCTGTCCTTCACTACACTATGGGTGGCCTGGAAATCGACCACGAGTCGCGCGTCTTGTCGAAGGCTGGTGGACCCGTCCCCGGTCTCTTCGCAGCTGGTGAGGTTGCGGGTGGTGTGCACGGTGCCAACCGCCTCGGTGGTTCATCACTATTGGGCTGCGTCGTCTTTGGACGTGTCAGCGGTGACTCAGCAGCATCGTACCTCCTTCAGCGCATTGGCCCTATCGCTGAGAAAGCAGCGGGTCGTTTGGGCGCCGTCTCTGGTCACCTCGGTGGTGAGAGCAGCAAGGTATGTCTGCACACAGTATCATAATGCAGGCTATGAGACTAAGGACTATTGATGTAGTCCGCTGCCGCTGCTGTTGAGGAGAAGTCTGAGGTGAAGAGCTCAGGAGGCGCGAAGCAGTTCACCGCAGAGGAGGTCGCGAAGCACAAGTCGAAGGACGACGTCTGGGTCATCATTGACAACCAGGTGCTCGACGTCACAAGCTTCCTCCCAGACCACCCGGGAGGCGCAAAGGCGATTCTTCTCTACGCGGGCCGTGATGCGACGGAGGAGTTCAACATGCTCCACGACCCGAAGGTCATCCCGAGATACGCAGCGGACTCGGTCATCGGCACATTGAAGAAGTAGACGGGCGACGCGGAACCGCTGTTGTGTTGTGCCAGTTGAAAAGACGATGACGTAGCCGGCGCGCTTGCTCAGGTTGTCCTTCATACAATGCCGCACTTGTATATTATACTCTCTTGCATTTATCTCCAGGATACTATCATTATATGTTGTTGTCCATCGCGCAATGCGCATCGTATCATGTGTTGTCGCGCACGTGTGAACGCAGCTTTGGTTCGCCTTCCACGTGACGCGTAGAAAGCGAAGACGCAATATCATCATTCACGCACGACTCGCGTCCCAGTCGAATTGCAGCGCAAGTGCCTCGCTGCCACGGGCGGTGTATATCACCAGGTCATGATCTTCACAGCCTCGCTCCAATTATTTCTAGATCAAGAACGTTCGTCTTGTCCTCAAATTCAGGAGCGCCGCAGTTAAGTGCAAGAGACCACGTAGACGAATCCATGAATTTCAGACCAATAATGTACATGTTGATACTCCAGCGGCGCCGCATATATATAACCAGTATGTGTACAACGAGCCCCTTCTTGGTTTCCTATATACTACAATACAACCATGATTTCCGTACAACAATCGTCACAAACGTACATGAATAATTACACGCGTGAAGGTCGTTTAAGCTCCTGCACCGAGTCCCAGTTATCGTGCCCCGATGGAAACCGTATCGCCTAGTCCAGCTCATCCAGCTCGGTCTCGCGCAGGAGGAGGGGTGCCAAGTCCCGACGCTCCCAACCTTCGAGATCCCGACGCTCCAGCTCGTCGTGCCGCGCCAGTTCCTTCGCATGTCGCATGATCTCCTCCGAAAGCTCGGGGTCCCTCCGTCGTAACGTCTTCTGCAATCTCGTGAGGTCCACTGCCGTACTGAACATGTCAAGACCGTTGTTGAAGGTCGTCCAGGCGGCTGTCCTGATTTTCTTCGCCTTGGACGGTGGGGGCTCCTTCTTCTGCCAGGGGGGGCTCAAAGCCGCCTTCACCTTTGTCTTCGCCTTTTGCATGGGAGTCGGTGGCGGCTTCTTTTTGCCAATCGACTTCACCTTCTGCCAGACTGTCTTCTTGGGGGGTGGGGCCTTTCCGACCATCTTCTTTACGGCATCCTTCACCCCACGGCGCTCGAGCTCCTGCTCCGCGGCACGACGCAAGATCCCTGCGACGAGCTCCGGATCCTCACGCGTGTTGAAGAGCATGGTGGTCTTAACAGCGATCGATGTAGCCTTCAGTCCGGTGCTCAGGCCCCTCTGCGCACGCGTGAGGTGTTTGTCCCAATCGATCTTCTTCTTCTCCTTCTTCGGCGCCGGCTTAACTGCAGCGACAATGCGCTGGATGCGGGTAGGTGGCGGCTTCTTCTTCGGCTTCAACCAAGCAGTCGCGCGCTGAAAGCGGGTCGGTGGCGGCGGCTTCTTCCCCCATTTCCCCAATGAAATGGCCCCGCTACAATCAAGCGCGGAACTGCGTTAACCATGGTTAGCGAAAGCGCGGGACGGCACTACTGGCTGATACATACTTCGGGATGGGAGCGGCGAAGCAAGGGACTGAGATCGCCAACGAGAGGATGATGTGGAGGATGGTGGTGAAGAGCATGACCGAACGCGTCTCGAGATACTGAGACACAATCGCGCTGATTCGTGGAGGAACGGGGGAGAGGCGGCAGGTGTAGGCTGTACGGATACGTTAGTCCAATTCTCTGTCTCCCGGATGTGACGACTCACCGACCAGCACCTATGCTTGTGGTGAACAACCGGAGGCTTGAAAAAGAACGGCCGGGAGCTGGGCGTAAAAGTCACGCCGCCCGACTTATAAGTTGGGCTTATCCGGAGCGCGGGCGCTTTGAGTTAGCTGCGCCCCTCGTGGCCACGGATTGTACCATATGATGGTGCATCTTGGGTGCATCACTCTGGGACGTCCGCAATCGTCGCTGGCTTCCGGCCGCCTCTATCCGAGGGCATGGCAAGGTAGAATGTGCGCTAAGATATAAATAACACTCGGCATGAGGGCTGTAAGCGATGGCAGGGCTGATCAGAATGCGTTATCTTGCGTTATCGAGTGCATACGCTTGTAACGCTTGTGTTACACAGTCATCTCTACAAACGCATGATCAAGGGGAGGGACTCGTATGTGGCCACTTACTGTGATGGGCGGGACCTGGGGCTGTGTCCGGCTAGGATTTACTGCCGGGTTCGGACAAGGTACCAGCAATATTCGTGCTGTCGCCATCCCGCTATCGCACCTGCGTGTACACAGCCACCCATGGCGATATGAGCGATGGGTAAACGAGGATACTGTGGATGCCTTTTCGCAGAATTTGTGGTGGTGAACAGAGTACGGAGTATGGGGAAGGGTCTGACCTCAGAAGGCGTACTCAAATCGGAGACTGGCTCAGTGGCTGCGACCGAGGCGGAGCTCGAATAGATCGAGGCACGTGGCTGACCGGATTGCTCCGTGAATTTACTATCATGTTGACCTACCTTGTGATGCAGATGTCTGGCCCAAGGACTCGTAGGATCCCGTCGCTGACCTCAATGGGCTTTCATGGAGCCCGAGAAAGAGGAGCCCGATGGCAAAGAGAAATAGACATCCTTTGTATAAAGTATGCGCCCGTATTGTTTGGACCTTTGACGACAGGCGAGCGTGCCACAAGCTCGTCATACGATCCCGATCTCGTTCAGGCGCACCAAGGTAAACAGTAGAAAATTCGGATTAAATATGCCTTAGAGCTTCTACGGGATATCCACTGATGAAAGCATCGCACACTTTCAGATCTAGATATATAGGCTGCCAGTGAGTGGGGAGCTCACATGAGATCTAGTTGAGACGACGAAGAGAATTCAAATACTTCAGAGATAAGGATAGTAAGTGTGTGATGATCATGCCCTTAGACGTGGGCAGCCGCATGTGCAATGATGCTAAGTAGCCTCCGTGGCAGACTTCGAGAGCGCACATTCCAATGCAATTTACTCCCGTACCTATCGTACGCGCCCCTTGGCTGTGAGAAGGGACTCAGAGGAATTATGTCCCACGTTTGCTTGCGGATGTGGATGACACGTTCGGCGTTCCACCTTGACAATGTATTCTTACTCGCGGAGTCGCGAGTCATCCGACTCGGGGGCTCCAGATGGCAAGGTAGACAGAGGTCCATTTAGAGGCGTAACGCGTGATTTGACATGATGATTGGAATTACAAGCACAGAACATACGGTAAACATGAGAGCGACGAGATAGTCATACGCACAGAAAGTGGGCCGCAACGGTGACGGGAGTCCATTAAGAGAAGACCGCATTTGACCGCCATCTACTACATCCTTAAGCCTGGCGACTGATATGCGCCGCTAGAATGTGTTGACACAACTTCACATAGTCAGGGAATGTGAAGTTGCACTTGTATCCCAAGCATGCCCCCCACTCACATGTCCACTTGTGCTCTGCAGGGCGGGTCGCTCGGAAGTCCACGTCGTGCACCTCCACCAGATGGTCGAAGATATTGCGAGTGCACAGGCAGGGCGTATCGGCCATTGTGCAGGGCTTGTGGCCGTGGCACAGTGTCAGCGTCCCGTCGAGACAACGCAGCCAAGCGTCGTAATCTATCCGATCTTGACAATCCGTGTATAGTGTCAATTCCATTGCGCAGCGTCTCTGATGGTCTTGCGCTCTCCCAACGGGCCATTCGCACCCGAAACCCATTTGACTCTTATGCGTCATAGCTTCGAGGTTTCTAGCCAGAATCTGCTCCTTCTCCTCCCTGTGGGGGCAGTTTAGAATTGAGTGCATTCCGCAGGCTCCAATCACTGATTGAGACATACTGGGTCGGGGTCCAGCGGCGGCTTCCGTGCGGCGTGATTTTGTGGTTCATTTTATGACAGGGCGGGTACCTCTTCACGTCGACTTGGGCTGCAAAAGAAGGATTTGCGCTTAGGTTCTGGATCGCGAATGTCAGTAGACTGGCGGCAGAAAGTCGACATACCTTCAAGCTCAGGCTGGTGATTCGACGTCTTCGTCGTACAGGTCGGTAATGCGGGGTCTTCGTTGTACTGACGAAGAGGCCTGTGCAGAGCGGTGAAGAAGATATATGTGTCTTCAGCTGGGGATGCGGAACACGGTTTCTACTCAGTGGATTTATACTTCTCGCCAGTCTGCTATTGAAGGAGCATACGCATGTTGATGACGTCGTTTGCCCTTTGTCGTCACCCGACTCGGGCGTGCAATCAAAGCTGAGGGGGGTGGGGGGTGGGGGGTGAGCGGGACTTTGTGGCGGATATCATCCTCGGATTCATGGTGCGCTTTGTCCACTATACAGCAACGCTTTCGCAACGTGTCTGATTCGCCTTGAAAACCGCCGAGTGGCGCCGCAAAGCGAGGAGCTGCTGGCTACGATGATTCTCCACGAACTCGGGCATTCGACCTTGAGCTTTGCCGGTTGGCCAAAAGGTCTTCTGAGGCTTCGATGATGGAACCTGTAATGTCATGCTCAGGGTAGGCCAGAGGTGACGGGATAAAAACAGACATGAATGAATGTGTAGGGTAGAAGTTTTGAAAAGCTGACTGCAACCTACCCATAGACTAGCATACACTATCGGCCGTATTATTGAGTGTAAACACATAGAGCCCGGGGCGACGGACGTTGTCTACATAGGGCTTAGCCCAGTGACGGCTAGTCTCCAACCATAAAAGCCGGAGTAACGGCTAAAGGAGATCAAATGAGATTCAATCAGCTGGTTAAAGCAACTCAATAGTCTATTCGGAGCGTGTGAAAAGGGTGTGACTGATGTGACGCAAACGATAAGTACTGCAAAAGTGCAACTTAGCCAAATAGTTCATGCTAGCATGATGAACGTGCTCGAGTAATTGAGAAGAAGCCTCCTGATATCAACCGTGCATGAATGAAACGTACGTATTCAAGACACTAGTGAGCATGTCACGAATATACACATCGAGATCTACCGGGCAGCGGCACTGCCTCCCCGAGAGTGATGGACCTGGAGAACGACAGCTTATCAGAGGTGATCAGGGCCAGGTAGAGCCTGTAAGTACCCGTCGTCGGCCGTACCAGGTCCGTAGGGAGCATCAATCGGATATGTTATACATATTGAAGGAGGATTGATCGACCCCGTCATGGCTGGCACCACCTTCAGGTGACTTCGCGGATCATTCTAGTGCCAACAGCATGCGGAGGTATAATGTCTGATTGACAACCCAACAGAAGGGGGCTTAATCTTGTCATCCACGGAGGCGGTGACTGCACTTGAGTGCACAGTGCAGTGGCTCCAGGTAGCTCCGCGCGAGCATGCGCACAGTACGCGTCGAGGGCTGGATCATGGTGCAAACATACACCGGCCATGGCACCACTACACTGCCATGGTCACCCGCTAGTCTTGGGGTTGGCATGGATAGAATTCATCGTATCCACATACTCAAAGTTATCCAGCGTACCTTACTACCTCGATATTACTCCTCGGAGGACTTGCATCCGGTTCAGCGGCCGCCCGAGATGTTCGGGCGATCCTAGAAATGCTGTCCGCCGATCACTGAACCATAGGATGCCGAGAGCAAAGCACGCTGCCCATCTCGCAATCCGTTGACACGGTGTGCAATACATGTTGCGTTCAGCGTGCTCATACGGATGGGCGCATCAGACTGCCAGTGTGGAGCATAGGATTCGACTCTGACGGACGATCCCTGTATTAGCGCCGGAGGAGACTAGGAAACGAGTACGTACTTGTTGTACCTTGCACTGGCTCACGTCGCATGGTGTGGCGCGGCTCCTCACATGCAGGTTGATCATCCTAAGTATACCTCGTGCTTGATGGTCCTCAAAGTTCCTTAGCTGATGATTCGAGTGCACAGGACGAGCTGTTGTACATCAACACATGGCTAAGATACAACGTAAGTCCACCTATCGATCGATGTCAACGCCGCACATTCATACCTACTGCCTCTTCTCCGCCTCCCGCTGCACCTTCGCCGCGCCCGCTGCTACATCAGCAGCAGCCCTCGACTCTGCCTCCTGTGCCTTGCTCTTTCCGTACCCAACCCAGCTGCCGAGCCACGCACCCCAGCTCTGCTGGGTCTCCTGCGCCTTATGCTTCGCATCATCGTACGTCGCTTTCGCTGCGTTCTCAGCGTCGCCCACCTTCGCCGCGGTGGCGTTGTAGGCGTCCGTCGCGGATGCCTTTGCTGCGTCGTACTGCTTCGTGACCGCACCGCGCGCGTCAGCGGCGTACCCGTTCGCGGTCGCCTCCGCACTGTGGAGCCTCTCCTTGCCTGCGGCCTGATGCGCGTAATTGGCAACCATTGAGCAAGATAGAGAGGGACACGCAACGCGCCTTGAGGTCAAGGTAGCCCTCCTTCGCAAGGTCCTGAGCAGACCGCTTCCCTGCATCGCCCAGCTCCCTTGCCTTCTGGGTAGCCTCGTTCACACTTTTTTGGCGCTTCTCGTGGACATCCTCCCCAGGCATGTTCAGGTAGTACCACGCTCCGATTGAAGCAGCAGTGAGACCACCAAGAATCCATAGCGTGTTCGATCTCTCGGGCTTGGGGACATCCGATGGCTGAGGAGAATCGGTCGGTTGGGTCGGATCAGGCGTCGCCGCGTATGTACGGACGTGCTGAGGAAATGGTATGTCAGCCCGGCTGATTTGCCTTCTCCAAGCGTAGCGTTGCTTACCGGGTGCGCTGCCCGTGCGATAACGGGTGTCGCCCGCGCTGACGCGGCGGCGGAGCGGAGGGCTCGAGAACGCAGCATAGTGGCGGACATAGCGGTGGTCGTGAGAAGTCGAGAGATGGATTATGGACGTCGAGAGTTTGGAGGAGGAGGGCGGCCTCGCCTTATGAGCGATTCTGCTAGCTTCCCGATGACGACACGCGCATGAAGCCCCGCGTTGACGTCACGGGCTCCCACCTCGGCGCCTATCCCAGCGAGCGAAGCTCTCTCGCGCACAGCCAAGTTGCCGCGATCCTCACACTTCTATAGATATATTGATTATGGCTCGTCAGGACTCCGCGTTTTCAGACTTTTCCAGACCTCGCAGGGATCTAGCTCAAATCGAATGCGCCCATACGCTCGGCGATGATAGTCTCTCCAGTCTATCTCAATTCGTTTCGCCCCAACAGTCTCCCCCTCATCTGCCATCCGCCACTCTGATATGTCATGGTTGAAACAAGTCTGTTTTTTGATCTGCGTGGGTGATGAGCGCTCTGAAAATATATCCAGGTCATGAAAAGTCGAACACACCGCTATCCGCCAGTTCATAATCGAGCACTCCGCGTAAACAAGCCAGGGGTCAAGCGCGTCCATCTCTTCGATGGTCGTCCTCTGCGGGTCCTTATCACAGAGCCGAACAATATGGCACGCCGCCTCCGAAGACTTGTACTCGCGCAGTGAAAATGTCAAGGGCGTCCCCTCGTGGACAACCGAACGCGTCGGCTTGCCATATCGCTTGATGAGGTCCTCCCCAGGTGAGTACAACACAATTTTCGGGCGCTGGCACCGGTGCGCCAGCACATCGGAGATGAACAGACACTCTTGAGAGCACTTCGGCTTCTTGCATGTGAAGAATGTCGTCGCGAGTTCCAACGGGTCGACGTCGTCCGGGAGCTCTCGCTTCGACAGCACCATTTCGCGCAGTTGCCCGCGCTTCTGGGACACCCATCCTTTGATAATGTCGTCCATCTTTGGTTGCAGCGCCCGCAGAGTGTCTCCGTCCAGCTCTATATCTTCAGGTACATATATGATTTCCTTGAACTCCGGCATCTGAGCGAGATCGTCGGGGGTCAGGCCGTAAACGTGCATTTCCACGCGATCCTTTAGATACTCTTTGATGAGTATCGAGCCTACTTCCGAGAGTGTATCCCAACGCGATGTGATCCGCCCCCATGCGTCGTATGGCAGGCGCTCTGCCCGGAGTTCTTCCATGAAAGCCACCAGCCCCTTGTAAACAGTGCGCCATCCTACGAGAAAAGGATGTTTAAGAAGAATAGGAAAGTATATCGGGACTCGTACTGCGTTCCGTTAGAGGCTTCGCGACTTTCACGAGTTCGTGGTGCTCCAAGGCATACGATTTGCGCACTCTTTCGAGATACTGGAGCTCGGGCCCCCAGCCAGCATCTTCTAGCTTGGACATGATGCTTCACTCATCATGGTCAGCATCAATCATGCGAGTGTACGACAATACGCACCACCTGTAGCGCTCAACAAGAATGGGCTGTTCCCGAGCATCTTCTGCTTTGACCCACTGGACACAAGATCTCTGGAACTGCGTGTTCATGGTTCGGTCAGAGAGACGCAAGGACTGGTACCCTACAACGTACTGCCTGCAGGGTTTTCACTCGCTCGGATCTCTCCTGCACGAAGGCTTCCCAACCCGGTATGTCTAACTCAGAACCCTTGAGCCTTCTCCATCCATCGAGAACTTCTTCAACTTCGGAGCGAAACCAGAGAGACCCGTATACAACTCGCATCTGCGGGATATAAATTGGTTTCCTTGGATGATAGCAATAACAATGGCACACGCACCTCAGTGAAGATGTCTTTGGGGAGGTGGTACTTCCTGACGATGCTTGGGCAAGTGCAGTTCATGATGACGCTGCCCACAGTCAGTCGATACAAGACGCGTAGTCCAGCCAACACTTACAATCGAGGGCTACACGAGCTGCAGAGGCGCATCAAGAACGGCCACAGGGTCACAGCCGGCCACAGGTCAAGGATCACAGCCGGCCACGGGGTCATAGTGCTTCCGCATTCCTCAGCGGGCAGTGAGCATAGTGCACGTATTTAGAGGACTGTCGAAGCTCACCGTACAGGTGGACCGTGAGTACAGGAAACGTACCCACGCCGGCTCGACGAGCTCCTTCGGGCACGGAGGGAGGCCCTCGAGCCTCTGCAAAGCCTGTTTCCAGCAGCAAGCCGCGCTCCTGCGAAGCAAGAGCTGGTGGAATGCCCTTGACGTGCGCGAGAGGTTGAGCAAGTCCCGCGGGAAGCACCACATGAAGATCTAGTGGGTTTCGTGAGGCATGGTAGAAGAGTGCATCCTGCGTCCACGCACTTCTTGGAGAACATCCATCGGCATATCCAGCATATACTTGAGGTCGCCCTTCCGCACCTTGCGAGTCCGTATGATCGTTGGCGCGCTTGCAGGCTTGAGAACTTCCGTTGGCACATGTGAGCTTTTGGCTCGTTTGGCCCTCTTTCGGGCCATGTTATGCCAGGGTTTCCGGCAGGGGAGATGTGGGCGGAAGGATGCTCGCTGAGGTGTACAGCCTAAGTGCTCCGCGTCGCCAGTGTTGCCACCGTTGCGACGCGGTCATGTGCATTTCGCGTGCATGTTGATCACCTGGTCTGGATTCGACAACTCTTCACGTACGGAGACACCCGCGATGCTTTCAGCATCCCTTACGACATCGACACCGCGCATATCAGACTCCTGTGGACGGCGAATTGCCTAGAGGGCAGGCCTCTCGCCCCTTGTACAATCGCAAGAACAAGGTCTTCGAAGCCATGCCGATCGGAGCATTGGTGGAAGCGATTGAAGGCGAGGCGGACAGAACTGGGTTTGCAGCGAGGGCGGAGGCTATCAAAAGGCAGTATGCTGCATTGTCAGACGACTATCAGAAGCAGAAGAGCTCAGCTACATTCGCTTTCAAGTGACGAATCGTCGTCTGCCATGTGTACGGAGCCCGTGATTGTGTTTCCTTTGCTGATAACCTCGATAGGTCATTTTCACTGACAGTTGAAATGCACTCAGGCAGATCCAAGCTGCAACTCGAGCATTAATGCGACGTTGCTTCCCGGGGCCACATTTGCAGCGGATACGCCCAGCCTCAGCTTCATCTTCATTCGTTTCTTGGTCACCCTGAGGGGACTGAGACGGCTCAGCTAGTCCCATACATAACACATACGTTGTATGTAGCTCAGGGTGCTTCTCCTTATCGAACATTATTGACAAGGCACGTACGTTCACAGCTGTCCATCCACAGTATCCCCTTTTACACAATGATTAGGTTGTCACGTCACACGAACCACCAACAATGAGTTCACGGTTGCCAACTCTGCCATTATATAGCTATTGCTCGCTACCCGGTGAGCGGCAGATACTTTGCAGATACACTGTTTCCGTGGCGGTCCTGCGTCGTGATTGATTCAAGCAGTTATGCTGCCGTCTTTATAGATTCCGCGGACCAACGCTCGAGGACTGCCGGTATATCGCCTCGCCTATGATACGCCCAAATTCGGCAGCGTAGTCATTATAAGAGGATGCCACCATTGCATAGGCGGCGCTGCTATCGTTCACACCGCTCGTTGGTCAGTTACCGTCATGTCCATAGGGAAAGTAGTGTGCACGAAGCTCGTTGTGCCCGTCCGCGGGTGGGCGTACCGCCTCCGGCACGCATTCGATTCCAAGGAGGCTTTCCTGGCGTACATCCACACGGAGGGCAATGCGCACCAAGTGCACTCGTGGATCAACGAAGATCTCAAGCCGTCTCCTCCGAGCCAGGTCAACTGGCGCTGGTACAACTTCTGCATCTTCTGGTTCGGAATGGGCTTCGGTAACTGGTAAGATTCGACCTTCGTTATCCCGCAATTGCAGACCCTCACATACGTATTCCCTATGGCAGGACACTCGGATCCAGTTTGGTGGACAGTGGGCTGTCGTGGTGGCAGGCGACGATCTGCATCTGGATCGCCGCAACTGTAGCTGGGACGTGCATGGCGCTCAACTCGCGTGCTGCAGCGAACTACCATGTCGGCTACCCGGTGGTACTTCGTACGTGCTTCGGCATGTATGGGCACTACTGGCCTGTCCTCGCTCGCGGTGTCTGTGCTTGCTTGTGGGCATCCATCACCAGTGAGTCTTCTCTATGTCACTTCCTTGAATGCCTGAAAGATTGCCAATCTAGTATTCCAGGGTGGCGCGTTTGTCTCCACCATGATAAATTGCGTAGTTGGTAATGGGTGGAAGGACCTAACCATATCCTTCCAAGAATATGTTGGGTGCACGGTGCAGCGCTTCATCGGCTTCCTCATTTTCTGGGCGTTTGTACTGCCGTTTTGCTCCCTTCGCCCGACACGCCTCAAATGGCTGTACACGTTCAAAGCCTGGATCCTCCCGCCGAGCGTTCTGGGGCTACTCATCTACTGCCTTGTACAAAGCAAAGGGAAGCTCGCAGGACCGGCGGCTCTCGCAAGTACCAATGCAAGTCAGCTGCCGAAGGGCGCAACCCTTGTGTGGCTTATGGTCAGCTCAATCAATTCGTGCACGGGTAGTTGGGTATGGGTACCATGCAATAGTCCACCCGCACATGCATGCTGAGTCTCGCTGGCAGTCGACATATATAGCGAACATGCCAGATTTCTCGCGCTACTCCGACAGCCTCGACGCCGTGCTCTGGACCCACTTCCTATTCGTCCCATGTTCAGCTGCCCTGGTGAGTGTATTACCATGTCACCTACAGTGGCCTTGTTGATTATTCACAGGGTGGGATGATCGGTGTCCTCGGCACTGCCGCACTCCAGCAGGCATGGGGCGTAACAATATGGAATCAGTGGGACGTCTACGACGCGATGCTCGAACGCTCGTTCACGGGGCCCATGCGCTTCTTCGTCTTCCTGTTGGCCTTCTGCTCCCTCATATACAGCTTCGGCACACTCATCGGTGTCAACCTCCTCCCCTTCGGGTCGGACATCACCGCCCTCTTTCCCACCGTACTCAACATCTCGCGCGGGATGTGGCTCTGCGGGGTCATTGCGCTGGCGCTGCAACCGTGGAAGATCCTCGCATCGAGTAACGGCTTCCTCGCGTTCCTCAGCGGGTTCGGCATCTTTTTGGGCCCTGCCGCAGCTATCATGATCGCCGACTACTGGCTCGTGCGGCGCGGGAAAATCGCTATTATGGACGCGTACTCGTCCGCGAATGGCGCGGCATACATGTACTGGCACGGCTTTAACGCAAACGCGTGCCTCGCGTACTTTTGCGGGATGATGCTGCCATTCGTCGGCTTCGTGGGCACGTTTGGTGTGCGTGCCGTCCCCGCGAATGCCACCAAGATTGACGAGCTTGGATGGTACGTCTCGGCGGCCACCGCAGGGGTGTTGTACGTGGTGTTCTACAAGCTTCATCCTTTGGGCAATGTCGATTCTGCCAGTGGCATGCGATTCGAGGAGATGGCACATGATTTTGCGAAGCAGCGGGCGAGGGATGAGCGTGCCTGTCTGACCAGCATATATGCAAGTGTAGACGTAGAGAGGAAAGAGACAGCTCGCGAAGAGGTGACAGTCCTGGAGGCGTAAACCCAGGTGCATTGTACTCACCCAGAACTTGATCAGACCGGGCATGTTATCGTACAATCTATCATATACTGGCATACTTTCAGTATCAAAGTATCTAACGTTGTTATACTGTTTATGATAGGTCGGTGAACGCATCGGCGTTCCTACACTACTCCTTTTGTTGACGCGAAGACGTTCCGCTTCTTGCTGATTGCTATGAAATAATATACACAAATTGATACCGGGAGAAAACTAAATTACAGAGTTGGTGAAGTACTATGGACAGGACATGTATGCGAATTTCGAGAAAGCGGGGTATATAGAGTGAGTCGGGACAAGCCTGCACGAAAGCTAGTATTGATAGGAACAAAAACGATGTGAGTATAGTCTCATACCAAGACCCTCCTCGTGGCGCTCGCTGGGGGTTTGTGCCGAACCTAGATATAAGTGCACGTTGGGTGCTCTGACTCGAACGACAGAAAAGCCACAGGCATCCAATGTGGCCAGAGGGGGCGATACTTGAAACATAAATACGGATTCTCAAGGAAAGTCGCAGCCGGCGATGGGTAGTCAAAGAGTATCATACAAACGCCGTTCAGACAAACTTAGAGACGTCGAGACCTTCAGCGAAATCGAGGACGATGATCTGATGCCGTGATCAGCGCAAACACCATCTCAGATCTCTCAGCTGCCGACGACAGTCCAACATGAATCGTGCCAATGAACAACAGTCTAGATATAACATATCGACCCGCATCCAATATCCGAAATTGAGCCAACCACTGTCCATCACACAACTTCTATCTTGCATGCATAACTACAGTCATCTATCGCGAGGCCGCTCAGTCCTTCATCACCTGGATGCACACCTTGCCGACATGCTGCTGACTCTGCAGGTACTCATACGCCGCGCGTGTCTCCTCAAAGGAGAAGACCTTGTCGACGACGGGCTTGAAGCCGATCGTATTTATCAAGCGGACGAGCGCCTCGAACCTGGCCGGATGCGATCCTCTGTGAGTGCGAGGAGCCGGGCGGCGGCTGAGAGACGTACTGGGTGCGTGAACCGATGAAGATGCCGCGCACGACGGCAGCCTTGCGCAGGATGATACCAGGGAGGCTCGATATGTCTCCATCCTATCGACGCGTGAATACATGGTTATTGTGCGTGCGTAAGAAGCGGAGTGGACGTACCCCTGCAACGAAGCCGACAATGCTTACGACACCGCCGTACCGGATGCTCGTGGTCGATTTAAGGATTGTGCCGGGACCCCCGACTTCAATGACATGGTCAACACCGCGCCCACCCGTCTAGAAACTCGTGAATCAGCGCATTTCCAGGACATGGAAGGCGGGCACGCACAATGCGCAGGACCTCTGTCTCCCAGTCCGGCGTAGTCTTGTAGTTGATGAGGTGCGTAGCGCCGAACTTCTTCGCGAGCTCGAGCTTGGGGTCGGACGACGAGGTCGCAATGACAGTCGCGCCTGACGCCACGGCAATCTGGAGACCGAAGATGGAGACACCGCCGGTGCCGAGAATGAGGACGGTGTCGCCACCCTTCAGCGGGTTCTGGCCGAGGAGAGCATTGTACGCGGTTACGGCAGCGCATCTGTGCGGTGTCGAGGGTCAGCGTGCGTGTGGGGGCAGACAAGGTGCGCACGGCAGCGTTGAGGCCTCAATATATGTCCATTCATGTGGGATCTTCACAAGACTCTGGATTGCGCATACGTCAGCCTGAGGACATGCATGGCTGAAGTACAGTGGATGCTACGGACGTGTGCAGGGAGGATCTTGTACTCGGTGAGGACGCCGTCGATGGGTGCACTCAAGCCGGAGAGTTTAGTTTGGTCCGTGGGGTCGCCGTGGATATGGTCGAGGGAGAAGTTGGCACAGACCTTGTCGCCGACAACCCAGCCTCGGACAGCGTCACCGATGGCGAGGATTTCGCCGGCCATGTCAGAGCCCGGGACTATGTTATTCTGGCGCAGCGGGTACTGGCCTGTGGCGATGGCAACGTCGCGGTACTGCAATAATGTGATCAGTTACCACTTGGAGGCACGGACCTGAAGGGAGACGGCGTGAACCTTGACGAAGACTTCTGTCGCCTTCGGGGCGGGTACGGGTGCCTCTTCGAGCGTAAGGTTATGGATGCCGTCTGCCTGTCGGCCATCTACTGAGCCCATACTCTCAGGCATACGAGGGGACACACCTTAGGGAGGCGATACTCGCGTGTCGTAGTCGGGATGGACATTATTATCAGGAAGAAGCGGAAGGCGGTGGTGAAGCTAGCAAGTAGTCGTGAAACGGACGTCGTTAACTTGAGATGTGGTTCCTTTATGAGGTTCTACACATGTTCACAGTGCACGCACATGGCATCATTCGACGCTTCGTCAACCACGAGGACCTCGTCAAAGGAAAGAATGGCGAGTTCGTAGGCTGATTCAGCGAAGGATCGCGGTTCGAGGTCATGAGCGATACTACAGAATAGATATGGAGTCTTCCGATCACAATAGCACGCCAAAGGAAGTTCAGGTTCCGTGTCAAGGACCCACTCAGTCTCCGGACTACATGTGACTAGGAATCAGAAATTGTCGTCCTATGCGAGAGAATAGGGCTCGTGTAGTACTAGTGTGATAGCAACAGGCCCACAAGAATCGACAGCACAGAAATAGGCCAAAACGTTGGACGTGCGCACTAAATACCTTACCTGCTCCGATGAGCCGACAGCCGCATGGGCTTGTATTTCGGCAGCTTGAGCTTGAATAACCCGTTTGCGTACATAGGTCCACGCTCTTTGCCAGCGGATTGCAATAGTTTCTTCTCGGCATGCATTGCCCCTGTAGCTTCATCCAAAGTCGCCACGCGCCAGCTCGACGTAGAATGATTGAACTGCGTCTGCTCAATTATCTGCGCCGCAAAGCATCAGTCGTCATCCGAACAGCTAGATCTGAACCCACCGCTGCACGCCAGGTCATGATCGCGTTATCCTGTACAAGCCGCACGCCGAGCCCGTCCATCTCGCACACGGTAGTCCTCAGGGGATCTTTCCCACAGAGTTGCACGACGTACCATGCCTCCTCTGACCGCTCATATTCTCGAAGCGACAGCGCAAGGGGATAGCCAATGTTCTCATCACCAAACCTCTGAGTTTGGGGCTTCTGCGCAGCAGCATGATAGTGCAATGCTTCCTCGCCCGGGAGGTACTTGGGTCGTTGGCACGAGTGCGTTAAGATATCCGGGAAGAATATCATCGACTGGGTGCACGTGCCGCAAGCGAATATCGTCGTCGCGAGGCCCAGCGGTTCGACATCCTCCGGATATTCGGTCTTCGCTCGCACCCTCTTGCGCAGCGCCTCGCATGTGCGCGACCGCCAGCCTTCCACGATTGCGTCCATCCTCGGCAGGAGAACCTCGAAGCTGCGCTCGTTTACCTTCGTGCTGTCAGGCGAGCTGATGATCTCGAAAATCTCGGGCATATGTGCGAGATCTGCTACGTTCAGGCCGTAACCCCGCAGCTCCGGGTGTGCCTTGAGGTGGATTTGACGAAGCTTCGGCCCAACCCTCATGAATATGCTCCAACGGCGGTTTAGTCGCTCCACCAGTTCACGCTTTAGACGCTCATCGCGGATGATCTGCATGAAAGCCGTCAGCTTGCTTTGCATGGAGGACCAACCTGCGAGGCTTGAAATTAGACGGGGCACAGCGAGGAGAAACAATTGGCTTACTGCGGTCGTCGAGAGGTTTCGCTACAGCCACGATTTTATGTTCTTTCAGACGGGAGTCATGATACTGTTGCAGCATGTCTAGCTCGGGGCCCCAGCCAAGGGCGCGCAACTTGAGCACAATACTACCATGTAGCATGAGCACTAAGCAAGACAGATCAGATACTTCACGCACGACGCGTGGCGATCATCACGTATACGCTGAGCTTCCGCCTTCTGCTTCTTCTTCACACGTCTGCGCTCTTCCTCTTCAGCTCTGAACCAAGTGAGGCAAGACTTCTGGAACTGCACATGGTCGTCGTCATCGAGTCGGTCTCCAACATATATTGGTCAGAGGTAAATCTACCTCATGTAGAGCCTCGACCTCCTTGATTTTTTCTTTGACGAACAGATCCCATCTTGCTTTGTCTTTCGAAAGCGACGCCCAAGTCACCACGACAGTTCTCTGTTCAGACCGGAGCCAGAACGGTCCGGAGTAGTCAGATACGTTCCCCTACAAAGCGGGGCTTTGGCGTCAGACAGCAAGGGGTGGATGAAGTGAGAGCCGAACAGACTGTGGTAAAAATAATATTGCTGATACGATTTCGTAGGAATTCGCGCTTATCCATGACTCTGTGCATGAAGTCAACTACGGTTAGCGCGTACCGTGCTATGACTGCTTGTGCTCACACTTTCGGCATACATTTATTGCAAAGCCGCACAAGGAACGCCCATATCACTTGATTGGACGTGTCCTGCCCGCATACCTAGCATAGCGACGTGGAAATTGGGTACAGTTCGTCAGATATCACAGATACCCAGAGGAGAGTCCAACCTACCGTACAAGAGGGTGAGAATACAAGAGCGGCCCATGCAGGCTCGATGAGACGTGTCGGACACGAAGGCAGACCTTCAATCGTCTTCAAAGCCTCTTTCCAGAGACGCGCTGAGCTGGGACGCATCAAGAATCCGTGAAACGCCTTCGATGTTCGTTTGAGGCTGAGCAAATCCCGCGGGTGGAAGTCGTAAATGAAGATCTAAGCGATACCGACGGAATTCATGTTGAGTACTGGATACTACGGGCGGCCTAGACTGATTTACCTCGTGAATGATGTCGAGCGGCATGTCGAGGATAGCCCTCGATCTGCCGACTTGTTTGTATCTCGCGGTCGGGGTCGACTTCGAACCCTGTGAAGCCTTCTTGGTCTTCGGTTGAGGCCTATGCGGGGGCTCTGAGTCCTTAGAGGTCTTTAGTCGTTTTGACCGTCTGGGAGGCATCCCAAAGTGCTGGCTGAGTGTGTGCAGATCAGGTACTCCGAGCGAGAACAGCGATGTAGCTGGTTGAGTTTGACGTGTAGCCGCCGGGATGTCGCATAATCGCGTCGGGACGCGGTCACGTTAATACGCGTGACCCGTTGCTGAATTCCTAATGTTACGATTACATAGAAAGATCACTAGGCGACGCGTTCTTATTGACAGGTAGCAACTAAACAGCTGCTACTGATCTGTTTGCGCTCTCACTGCCTGGTTTCTGCCCTTGCATGTCTGTATAGCTCTTCACGACCAGCCACCCGCCAACTCGATAGATGATGGTTGCGTAGAGTCTGTTCGGTGATCTGATTCACGGGGTACTATCAGGGCACTCATGTGTAAACTATGAGCAACAGCACCGCTCACCGCCGCACGCCATGTCATTGTGACGTCCCCCTGCACGAGTCGGACATTGAGCGCGTCCATCTCCCCAACAGTGGCACCCCACGGGTTCATACCGCAGAGGCGCACAATCTGGTGCGCCGACTCGGAGTGTTCGCATGGCCAGAGCGCGATCGAGAGAGCAAACCCGATGTCCGGGTTGCCGAGTCTACCATGCAGACCGTTCCTGCGCCGGATGATGTCTGCCCATACGTCCTGATTCCACTCGATGAACTCCGGTCGCTGGCACTTGTGCGTGAGGACAGCCGGAAAGTGCAGGCAAGTCTGGCTACACCTGGCGCAGCTGAACAATGTCGTCGCGAGACTGAGCGGATCTACCCCTTTTCTACATTTCATTCCCCGCATGAGTTCGCCCAGCTTACTACGGGCACGGGATCGCCAGGCATCGATGATCGCGTCCAGGCTTTGCTCCAAAGCCGCAAAGCTGTTCGTGTCCACTGGTATGTCGTCTGGACGGTGCATAATCCCGCGTACTTCGGGCGTGAGCGCGAGATCCGCAGTATTGAGGCCATATGTCCGTAGCTCCGGATGCTCTTCGAGGTAACGAGAAAGGAGGGAGTACCCCACACACAGAAAGAAATCGAGGCGCCTGCACAAACGCAGACGCAGCTCACGAGCCAGCCGGATCTCTTGAGCGGCCCGAGCATACTTGTCCCAGCCGTCCTTGGAGGCCCACCAATCTACAGCAAGTCTCACGTTGGACCAACGCACATAGATGTCTATAAGAGGGCTCACAGCGATCGATTAGAGGGTCAGGAAGTCGTACAAGCGGTTGGTGGAGTACGCGTGTCCCCCTGTCTCGCATGAGCAACAGCTCAGGTGTCCAGCGGAGGACCTGCGTCGTGGACAAGGCGCTATGGCAGCAGTCCGTGAATAGAGTGGCCACGGGGTGTGAATCCATCACACACAATTGTAAAGTCTTGTTGCCCAGCTTCCGGTCTTCCCTCACTTGCGCATATTTCGCATGTCCGAGGCAGTCATGAAAATCTTCACATTCAGCAGGCTCATGATCCACCCAATCCGAGCAGGCCAACGCATATAGTCAGTTCATGGAGGGGATGGGGTAACCGGATCATACCAGACTTACCCAGTATATTTCGGAGGCCCTCCGGCAGTCATTCCGGTATGGAATCCACTCCGGGTCCCCCGTAACGATGTCCGATACCGTTTCTTTCCATATACGGAAGACTTCCTGCCTTTCAGAGCGTAGACAGTAGCTACCGTCGTGATGGGTAAACTGAGCCTGCACGTCATAAGTGACAAGGACCAAACTGCAATAACACCTGACAACATACACTGTGTGCGACACGTTCAACATGAGGATTCCCCCAGAGGTCACGCTCATCCATTAAGCTGCTCTCCAGGTGAACGCCGCGTCGCTGAGGTTGTACTATGTCATGGCGACTCACAACACCGGTCTACAAGACTTGCATAACCGTATGAGGTGTCTCCACAAGACGGTCTCTGCCGTACCCTTCCCACATGCCTTGACGGGTGCGCTTGAGAACCGTGAGGCATCGTCAAACATCATACGCCTCACCGTGCAAGTGGGAGAGAATATAAGGGCGATCCACGCTGGTTCAATCAGTCGGCTTGGACAGGGATAGCCCTCCAGCTGCTTCAAAGACTCTTTCCAGTACGGTGCGGAGCTTGGCTGCATCAGAAACGCATGAATTATCTTGCAAGTTCGTGATAGGCCAAGGAGGCCACTCGGATGGCAGTACGATGAGATCTACCCAGAGGCCTAACAGTGAGATCATGCCAGTGATACCGCGGCCGGGCGAGTGAAGAAGATAGCACCTCTTCCATTATTTCGATAGGCATATTCAGTATACCAGCCAGAACGTGATCGGGTGTATTGTCCTCTAGCTTGGACTTCCCCAAGCCTGATTCGAAAGTGATAGGGAGCATCTTCCAATCGTCTCATACGTCAGTGACACATAGTAGAGCCGTCTGAATGCGTGCTGACCAGGAACGTTCAACAACAAGAGGACGTTTCCACAGCGAGGCGCGACTATCGTGCAACTGGGTGAAGCTCGAGAGAGGGTTACAGTGCAATCTACGCGGACGTCGCCACTTAACGCAACGTCCCGATCGCGACCGATCGCGTCGTCACGTGTGATTTTGTTTGTCCCACAGTGCGAGTTACTAAATACTAGGTATCTGCTTCAATTACAGTATGCACTGTAAACATGTAAGTTAGCAAGGAGGAGGAGGAGGAGGAGGAGGAGGAGGAGGAGGAGGAGGAGGAGGAGGAGGAGGAGGAGGAGGAGGAGGAGGAGGAGGAGGAGGAGGAGGAGGAGGAGGAGGGTATCCGTTTTAGCCATACGATGTTCTCGTATGCGCTGACTTCAACAGCGGCAGAATGACTGTACTTCGTCCCAGTGTCCGAGTCATGCTGCGCTCATTTCCCGGTTTCTGTCCCCGCGTAGTCGAAGAGGTCCAGGTTACGGGCGTAGTCTCCGCGGAGCTCCGAGACCCAGCCCTGCACGCGCTCCTCGAAGTACACTTCAATCCGCCATGTCGCATCGTTAATCCACTTCACCTGCAGGTAGGCGTCCCACCACTCGACGAAGGCCTCTTGCCGGGCTTCATGGAACCGATACTCTGCAACGTGCGGGCTGGGCCCGAGATATTCCGAGCTGTGGCAGAGGTGGTCCGTCAGCACGGTTTGTCAGTACGTACACATGTCAGGCACGTACCGCCTGCGGATGAGGCCATCCGCCGAGACGTAGTTCTGACCCGGATACGTGTTGGGAACCTTCTCCTCATAGAATCTAAACACGACCAGGTTCAAGTCATCGCCTTTGTTGAACTTCACCTGAATCGCAACTATGTTCAACGCCCGCCTCGCAAAGAGCCGCGCCACACACGCACCTTCTTGACCCCACCCTGCTGACGATAGTTGAGTGGGAGACAGAGCGTCCCTGTGAATGGCGCCGCATACGGGTCGGCGGAGTGCCTCTCGATCTAGCCGTGTCTCATAAGTCGCTACGCAGGCACGCAGCAACACACCCACTCACCGGCCAAGCGAGTGTAGTGGTATAATGCCTGTGCAGCCGCTCGAGCAGTGTTGCACGTTCCAGCGCCAGAGCAGACTTGTAGTCTACTCGCTCCTTGAGGTCGTCCGAGTCTCGCAGAGCCGCCAGTGGGTGGAAGCGCCGTCTCTCGCGATAGGCGTCCCGCCGCTCGATCCACTCGCGTATGCTTGCCTCTGTCCAGTCGCGCTTCATCGTTCATGAACCTGGCGCGGCCCGTAAGTGGGGGAAGTAAGAGGGGGCGAGGGAAAGCAGCTGAGAGCAGAGGCATCCCTAAAGCAGTCATGAACCTGACTTATACAGTATTGGCGCCGAGCTTTGACTCGCATTTGTGTATGTGGGACCAGGGCATCTCCATGTTCTGTGAAATGCCATACTAGTACGAGGTCCGTAGAAACTGAGACAACAAGTACAGCGAGGAAAATGCGCAGCTGAACACCATGTACAGGTCAAAAAACGCGAGCTTGTATCTGGATCCTGAGTTGGGCAAGGTCGCAAAAACAAACTGATATAAAAGCGAGCCGCCACACCTATATATTCGTGCCTCGTCGCTAGCCCTTTTCACTGACACCGAAAGCCTTTAAAGTTCGTGCGGCAAGTCCGTACGCTTATTGTAGATGTCCAGCGCGGGCGGGGTGCCCTGCGCCTTGAGATCCGCCGCGACTTGCTCGACGCCCTCCATGACGCGTAGAAGGTTCCGGCCCGTGAGGCCCGCGAGCTCGAAACGGTTCCATCCACGGCTATGCATCTCCGCGACCTAAACACAGGCGCGATCAGTTCAGCGTATGAGAAAAGGTGAGAGCGTGCGTACAAGAGTGGGGTACGTGGAGACGTCCTCAAGGCCCTTCGGCGTGCTATCTATGCCGTCGTAGTCACTGCCGAGGCCAACACTATGAATCATGTTAGTATCTGCCTAGGTGTACTCTGTCACGATTATCAGTACGCACTGTGCTCTTCCAGTGATGTTAGCGATGTGGTCGATGTGGTTTGCGACAGCTTGCACATCTGCTTTCCCTTCATCTGCGACGAATTGAGTAGCAAAATTCACCTGAAACACCGTCAATAGGGTGCCATATGAGGTATTGGATGGGGAGCACACACCATGATCACGGCGTCAACCTTGCCATGCGTCGTCCCGACCAGCTCCAAGATGTCATCCGGCACGTTGCGTGCGACCGGGTGCACAGCACGCGCAGATGAGTGGGACCACATAACAGGTGCCTGCACGCCATCAGCCCCATCGCCAGAGCCGCAAAGCTGACGAATACCTTCGTATGCTTGAGAGCCTGGCGCACTGCATCGTCCGATGTGTGGCTCAGGTCAACGATAACGCCGAGGCGGTTCATCTCCTCGACGAGCTTGTACCCCAGCGGGCTGAGACCGCCCCACTTCGGCTCGAGCGGCTTGAGATACCCACCCGAGTCAGCGAATGCGTTGTGGCACATGTGCGTGAGGGTGATGTAGCGTACGCCAAGCTCGTAGTACTGGCGCAGGACGCCAAGCGAGTTGCCGAGCTGGTGTGCACTGTAGAGGTTTGATGATATGAGTGGGTTTTGCCACCAAGAGACATTGACATACCCTTCAACGCCCAGGAAGCTAGCAATCTTCCTGGAGGCAATGGCAGACATAGCTTCGCCGGCCGTCAAGGTGAGCTCGAATGTCTACTAGACGTCAGAATGAATGTCGGTCGCTCTGCATTCGGTCTCACCTCATGGTATCGGTCAATGAGCAGTTTCGAAACATCGATCTGCTCCAGTGTGTCTCTGTTGGAGTATATATGCATGGAGGGACCATGAAATTAGAGGCGGACTTACCGTACACGCCATGTAGCGTTCAGGAAGTCTTCGCCCGCATCCAGACCAGCATCTGCAGGACATGCCGTGTACACCGACCTAAGTACGTGGTCACACGAGGTTGAATACATGTATCTGGAGCGGTTCTCACCAGAAGAACCCTCCGACCCGACCCTTCTTGAGTCGGGGAATGTCAACGTGCCCACGGGTAGGCGTGTTGAGATCGAAGGCAGTGATGTTGTTGCCGTAAATTGTGCGTGCGAGCTCCGGTAGATCTGGAATAGCATGGCCTCAGCGTTGAAACATTATGCAGAAGCTCGATGCGTATACCTATATGTCCGTCCTACATTAGCACGACGCACGTAAGTATGGCCCCTATCTAGGACTGCATATGTAGACGCACGATGACAGGGGAAGACTCCAGCACCCTCTGCGCGGCCTTGGCAGGATCCTTGGGAAGTGCACCGGCATAACCAGAGATCTTGTCCCATGAGAAGATCATGCATAGGAGCGCGGCGACAAACGCAGTGGTAAGGACGCCGTGCACCACGGCGCGGGTCAAGTTACCGCGATGCTGGGCGGCCCGCTTGTGATCGCTAATGTCAATGTCGCGGGCAAGGTTGGTTTCGCCAGGGGGGCCGAGAAGGGGGTCCCGTTCGCTGATGTTCGCCATGGTGGTGTAGACGGCGAGGCAGACTGCGGTACGGTGCTCAGTGCACTCAAACAGGGCAGCCTTTGGTCCGGCAGCGATCGCACGGGCCTCCGCCATCCGGGCCGGCGTCCCATCGGCGTCTCGCCAAGTTGTGAATAATAACACCAAAATCTACTAGTAGAGTTTACTGTTATATTCAGTCGACATCGACCGGATTCTAGTCTCCCGTACACCTCGAGTTGAATGGCACATGGATCCCGCGTGAGCCGGCCCCGTGAGATGCCTGGGCCTGCCACCTGAGATTTGCTCGTTTCCAGGTGGCAGCGACGTGGAGGAAGAAATGACCACATGTCTACTTGAAGACAGGTGTCGCACCACCTAGCAGCGACGTGCACTGTCAGCACTGTGTGGCCTACTAATCCATACCCTTATGTAGCATTGCTATGTCCTATTTCTTTGTGGGCCTTCCATATATCATGGATCAAAACATCATACTAAATATTTTAAAACCCGTGTTTTGTTATAACATAATCAACAAGACCATACTCGAGGATTACAGTCACTTATAAGCGACAATCCACTCGGGCTTGTACATACATGACAGCAGTACATACGGCGCTGCTTTGCATACAAATGGATCTACATCATGTTGTAGCAACAACAATCCACACCACAGAACATAAACTATCTCACTATCTATAGTATGATACCACCTCGATCCATAGTAAGTTTAAGACAAACGGCCAGCAGTACACGCCCCAGAGCCTAGCAAGCCCGCCTAGTGGTCCATAGATGGCAAGGCCGCCATATCGTTTGAAGTGACACGGCGAGCAACTTAGGAGTGGTGGTAAGAGGAGGGCCCCGGGATGTCGGACAACGTTCCCACCGGTTTTATTCGATTGAGGCTTGTTTGCATGTGTTAGGTGCTGTACAGTACACCGGATTACTCCGTCAGGCGTCAGTGATAGCTGGCAGAGACGTGGCAATGAGGGTGTCAGGTAGATGCAAGGGGATGGAAGATAGGATGGGGGCACGCGGTCCCTCCGTATTCGCACAACGTCGTAGACAGCTCTCGCTCACCTGACCGCGACATATGGTGGCAGGACTCCCACGCATCAAGCGTACCACGCGCCTGTCAGGAATCAACCATCTCGAGGTGTAGGCAGACTCTAAACACAACATTTTCAAGGGGAGGGATGGGCGGTTGTGTATGAACCGGATTCCAGCTTATGGCGCCCGCTTCACCACGATCGAGGGCGGCGTCGAGTTCTGCCATGTCCTCCTCCGTCAAAACGAAGTCAAACAACCGCGCATTGGACATGATGCGCTCCGGTCTGGATGACTTTGAAAACGGCACGAATCTAACCTACTCAGCCTGTGTCTGTACCCACTGCATTGTGCATCCCGACTCACCCATGCTGCAATGACCATCTCAGAATCTGGGCTTGATCCATGCTGTATTGTTGGCTCTCAGTCGTGAGTCCCCACGGTCGTGTTCATCCCATTGTATGTGACCCGCCTTGTTTGCTAGGCTTCGGAGTGTTCGGTGATCTACTTTCCCCGCGAGTTTGAACAATTGGGCAATACGCCTGTACCATGATGGTGCGACAGTACTCCACGATGGACCTCTGTGAGCAGAATGGGTGCAACTGTCAAATTCCGTTCAGCCTTCACGTCGTTAGTTCCAAGACTCTTGCGTACTTCAAGCTGATTGACGATCGGGATGTCGTCGAGGTGTTTGATATCACTGACGAGCTGTTGATATTAGTTCGAGACGCCTACGCTGCGAAACTTCCCGGCTGCCTTCGCGTCGAGGAAATCCTCCAGCTCCAGCTGCGTCCCTGCCTTCGGGTCGTGGATTAGGAAGAGATCAACGTACTAGTCTGTTCAGATCGTTCAATCGCAGCGCATTGCGCCCACACGCGTGCACATACCAACGCCTAACTTCTTCAGGGACCCTGGTATTCGTGGGCTACGCTATGGACCTTGGTAGCTGGTACGCCATCAACAATAGCATGGAGGACCGGCAACCGCAACGCTCAGTGACGAAGACGTTTTCCATTGGAACACCGCCAGGGCCGCCTCTCCCTACCGCAGCGCCGACGTCCTCATTGTTGTACGCACGCGCGGTGTCAATCTGTCTACCCAAAGTTTATCACTCTGACGTATGCCGTGTTGCAGTATACTTACCTATAGCCAACCTTCAGGGCTTCCAGGATGGCATGCACTGTGTGTCCATTTCCGTGTCGAATCCGTACACAACGCCCAAGCCCAATGCGGGTATGTCATACCCTGAAATGAAGACCGTGACTCGGGTACTACCAGTATGAGTAGGGTAAGACACACCGGAGGCAAGGCGAATCGTCAATTGAATGCTAAGAGGCGACAAACGTGCACAAAGGAAGTACACTTTCATAATGCGCGAACGAGTCAGCCGTCTAACATTCCGCCAACCGTTATCTGAATGTATATGTAGAGCAGTGCTTCATCCGCCGTTCAACTCATGGCCAGGTGATGACTCGGACGCCTTTCCAGGACTGTCGAGTCCTCGACCTCAGGAAACCGACACCCTCGTCACGAGCCACCGCTCTGCGCGTTCATCCTCCGCCATCTCTCTCCCTTTCTTTGCCATATCTTCGACATCCCAACTCGCGGAAACGTACCTGCGTCGATCGATGATGGCCGTAAATCGGGTGCGCCTCGGATAAATAAAAGGCATACGCACCTTCCCAGGAAAGGTTCGGTATCCGCATATCTGCTCGGGGAACTGAGGTACACACAGAAGCCCGCCGCTAGCTCCGGTGTGTCGTTGAGGACACTATGCAAGTACTCTGGCATACCGTGTGCAGCCAGCTTGGTCAGCACTCCGCCTGCATGTCCGTAAGTAATGGCCAAGCATTGAGGAAATCCGAAATATACCTGGATGGTATGCAAACACACGTACGCCTTTGCCCTCATAGCTCTGGCTTAGAATTTCAACGAAGCGGTTGATCGCCATCTTGCTTGGCTGGTAGGCAGTGAATTGGTGGAAAGGCATGATAGCCCCAATGGACCTTGGTTGGGTAGTATTTTAGTAGAATTTTAACAGCACAGACGACGGAACGTACGACGTGCAGATGATGGTGATTGGCTTCGGTGCGACGTCGTTAGACGCGAAGACCCTCTTCAACAGGGAGTGGGTGGGGAGATAGGTTCCTTTGATGTTGGCTTCCCATGTCGTCCACCATTCAGTCGGGTCCGATTCGTGGAGGAGGCCTGCCTTCTCCTGGTAGCCTAGTTCATTACGATGATCAATCCTCTGCAATCGTGCCCAGTGCTGGACTGACCTGCATTGTTGACAAGCACGTCGATCTCTATACCCTCCTGATCCAGCCTATCGAAGAGTGCTTTCACGGACTCCTCTGAGGTCACATCTGTGACCTGGACGAGGACCTTGGGTGCCAGCGACCCATTCAGCTGCGGCTCTGAAAGGATTTCCTCGCGAGCAGACTCGAGCTCGGATTGTGAACGGGCGGTGATGATGATAACGGAGGCTCCAGCGAGAGCAAATGCGTGCGCGACAGCCTGATTAGCAACGACGGCGCTGAGCATGCGCGTTTCTACTTGGAAAATGGAAATACGAGCCTTCCCGATTCCACGTCCTGCCCCTGTCACCAAAACCGACTTGCCCTTGCACGAATCCTTCAGTGCGCCCCGCGGGTCGATCTACAGAAATCCATGATCAGCTAGAAATCAATCACTAGTATAGGCGAGGCCACGTACCGCAGTGTAAACATCGTGGTGGATGTTGGAGGTAATGTTATACTTCTCGGTGAATACTTCAGAGGCCATTGTTAAGACTGAGAGGAGCGTGAGAGCGTGTCTCCATACCTCTGGCTTTTGAACATGAGAAGCATGAGCTTGGCAATATTACTTACTAACACCAGCGATCGACTTGGCAATGGTGCCTGCATTTGGCAACGGTGCCTGCATTTGACCCGCGGCCGCGTCGGGATCGGAAGTGGCGCGTCGGGATCCGGAGTGGCGCTCCCAAGTCTTCCACCATTCTGCCGGAGCATTCCAGACGGCTTCGTCCCCAAATACCCTGTGTATAGACTGAGTGCACAACAAAAGCATACTGAAGGCATCTGTGCGCACCAGCGTTGTTTACCAATACATCGACATGAATATTCTGTCCCTGTATTGCGTCAGAAAGGGCCTTGACGGAGTCTTCCGACGTTACGTCTGTCACCTGTACGAGAACCGTGGGCGATGTATCAAGGCGTAAGGCGATAATATCATCGCGGACACTCTCGAATTCGGAGAGCGTGCGTGAGGTCAGCTCAATCGTCGACGCTCCTGCGTGAGCGAAGGAAAGCGCAATCGCCTAGGTGAACAGGCTCACTCAGTACAGCCTCGGTCATGAGCAGAAGAATGTGATTAGCTTCAAAATACCCTTCCGATGCCGCGCCCTGCGCCAGTAATCAGTACTGATTGACCGTTACAGGAGTCCTCCAGAGCGCCCCGAGGGTCAATCTGGAGAATAATTGGGCCAGTGTAGAGTAGCACGGGAAAAACGAATGCGCGGGGCATACTGCAGGGTATACATGACGATGAAGGTTCGTTGTGACGTTCAGCCAGGTCAAGTCTATAGAGGGGACACTTGCCATGCTACCACTTTGCTAGTGTACAGGTAAAGTGGTTGATTGTCTGAGCTGCGTGCGTGCTCTGCATTTACGCTTATGCGCGATGGTGATTGAAGATGACTCGGCTTGAGCGCGAATCTGTATGGCTCGGAGATAGACCACCGACCGTGGGCAGGCGCGTTCGAGACTCAAACAAGAACCAGATGTCGGCATACACTTCACCTGCATCAATCGTGGGCCGAACTTTGTACGGGGTGTACAGTAGCATGAGAACATAGGCTTGATGCCGACGATGCGTGCCAAGGGGTGTCAAAGAGTAGTGGAATCGCGTCAGTGGCTACGTAGTATCGTGTGTCTTGTTGAATGGAACCGATTCGCGAATGGAGACGCAAACTGAAACCGCTTTCAGGTACCACGTCTTTTTGTATCAGCGACGCGGGTCAAGAGCCCCCCGGGCCCATGTGACCCCGCAGTAAAATACACTCATCAACACATAGTTGATACGACGATACGGAGCGCGATGACTACTATACCTATATAACTAGCTTTGTCAGCAGCCATGAGTCCGCCGCCTCCGTGCCTGCGACCTCTCTTCCTCTCTTCACCATATCGTCTACGTCCCATAGAGAAGAGAGGTACCTGTTGTGATCGTGAATTGATGTTGTGAGCCGATGATGCGCCGGGACGAACCTCCCCCTGAGGATGTCCGTCTCAGCATATTTCGCCGGGGCTGATAGGAAGACACAAAAGCCCGCCGCTAGCTCTGCTGTGTCGGTGAGGACCCCATGCAAGTGCTCTGGCATACCGTGTGCAGCCAGCTTGGTCAGCACTCCGCCTGAATTTACGTAAGTAATGGACAAGCATCGAGGAAGTGCGTATTATACCTGGATGGTACGCGAACACACGCACACCTTTATCTCCATAGGTCTGGCTCAAAAATTCAGCGAAGCGGTTGACCGCCGTCTTGCTTGGCTGGTAGGCAGTGAAGTCGTATAGAGACACGATAGCCCCAACAGATCTCAAACGGGTGGGACTGTAAGAAGGGTTCAACGGCGCAGACGACGGGACGTACGATGTGCAGATGATGGTAATCGGCTTCGGTGCAACGGTGTTAGACGAGAAGATACTCTTCAACAGGGAGTGGGTGGGGAGATAGGTTCCTTTAATGTTGGCTTCCCATGTCGTCCACCATTCAGTCGGGTCTGATTCGTGGAGCAGGCCTGCCTTCTCCGCGTAGCCTAATCCGATATAACGGTCATTTCGCTGCAGTCGTGCAACGTGTCTGGACTGACCTGCATTGTTGACAAGCACGTCGATCTCTACACCCTCCTGATCCAGCCTATCGAAGAGTGCTTTCACAGACTCCTCTGAGGTCACATCTGTGACCTGGACGAGGACCTTGGGTGCCAGCGACCCATTCAGCTGCGGCTGTGAAAGGATTTCCTCGCGAGCAAACTCGAGCTCGGATTGTGAACGGGAGGTGATGATGATAACGGAGGCTCCAGCGAGAGCAAATGCGTGCGCGACAGCCTGATTAGCAACGACGGCGCTGAGCATGCGCGTTTCTACTGAGAGGATGGAAATACGAGCCTTCCCGATTCCACGTCCTGCCCCTGTCACCAGGACTGACTTGCCCTTGCACGAATTCTTCAGCGCACCCCGCGGGTCGATCTACAGCAATGTGCGAATCACGAGAAATTGATGGTAAGCGATGGCACGTACTGCAGGGTAGACATCGTGGTGGAGGTTGGAGGTAATGTTGTACTTGGCGGTAAAGGCCTCAAAGGTCATTGTTATCACTGAAAATCGCGTGAGATAAGTCTCAAGCAAGAATATACCTCTGGCTTTTAAACAAGCTGGACCCAAGCCTGAGCTTAGTAACAGTGACACCAATCGGATTAGTAACAGTGCCCGCATCATAAAAGAAGTGATCATCGGGATCGACATGGCGTGTGTAATCGCTCCGAGTCTGCTCTTGCATATGTTGGCCTTGAATAATTTCATGTTAAGATACTTGTCACAGGGGACACAACGTGACATGCTTACCTCGACTTGCACAAGAACTCCACCACAATGATGTGAAGTTGACGAACAGACGGGAGCTCACCTAGCTCTCGGAGGATGCACTGACATAGGGTTGGAGTGTATTATGTACACAATGACCATGCATATTGCCTAGACAAGCCAGCCATTTTCTTGGTGCGCACCGGAGCACCACCCTCAATCGTCCTCCTCGACATCGCCAAGCTCAAACATCCCCGCCCGATCCCGCTTCGCGGTAGTAACAGCCTGTTGCAATCCCTTAACAACACTGCTGTACGCAGAGAGGTATCTGCAACCCTTGCGGTCAATGGTGGCCAAACCCTCGCGCAGAAGATCCGCGTTGATTGACACAGCAGGATCACTTTGTGCTGCAGCATCGCTGGGATCAAACAAGCGCAGGTGCATCAGCTGTCCCTCTTTGTAGTCAATGTTCGCGATCAGCTTGCGACCTTCGCACAGCTGACGGAATCGTTCGATAGCTTCCGCGTAGTACTCGCTTTCTGATCCGACGAGCTTGATGAAGCTGTGGAGCACAGTCAGTTAACTATAGACAATTGTATGTGAAAGTCTCACCTCAGCCGTGCGTCATGAGCCTGACCTGGTAGGGAGCGGAATTTGGGATCCAGAGGGCGAATGTTGGCGAAATTCACCTGATCTTGGTTACCGTAGTCAATGAAGGTCACTTCAGCTTCTCTCTTGACCGGAGATGCTCGTCGGACCCTTGCACGGTACCATGAACCATCGGAAAACTTGGCCGATACCAGGTCGCCAGCTTTGGGGACGAAGTTCGTTACGGATACAGCACCCTGATGGTGCAGGGAGAAATCATGCATGAGCTTTTCCAACGATGCAATGCCTGACACAGGGTCAGGTTACTGCGACCGTCAGTAGAGAGGCTTCCTGGTACTGCACCTTCTGTGTTGAGTATCTGGATAGAGAAAGCGAAACCGTTGTTGGTCCGGACATCACTGACGATGACATCGAGATATTCGGGCTTGAGTGCCTCGCCATTTGGATCCTCAGACGGGACGGGCGCTTGCTCTGCCTCTTCGTCATACTCTTTCCAGATCTAAAGCAGCAGAGTCATTCTTGACAGTTTGGCTTATATATGAAGAAGAAATATCTACGTTGCGTTTCTCGCGCTTGGCCTCTTCCTACTCAGCGTAATGCGTGAGCTACAGATATAGTGAGTGTCACAACAGACTTACCTCCGCGTCGTAGAGCTGACGTGCCCATGACAGACCATCGGCGGAGTAAGAGTGAACCGTCGCAAGACCCTCGTGCGCAAGCGTAATTGCAGCATTCTCGGTCTTGTTGAGGTAGAGAGCACCTATGAAACCACCGGACTTGTCAACATCATTGATCTCAACCTCGACGTCACGTTGCATGTATCGCCGTGTCGCGAAGTCAGATGCTTCTTGTCCGTATGGCTCGCTCTTCTCAGATGAGTTCCGAGCTGTTCGCGGTGCACGAATGCCTATGACCCTCGTCAGCCAGACGACTGCCCAGGATGAGCCAACAATCCTACCACTCAGAACAAGAGTCAAGACCTGGTTGTCCTTTGGTAGGAAGATCCTGGATGAGAAGCATCAGCACCCCTAAGGATAGCCCAAGGGCGCTGTACTTACTTGAATCGTGAACCAGAAGCAACGTAGTCGACAACAGCAGGGAGTCTGCCCAATCGCTTGAAACCGTTGAGGAAGGGCGCTGCGCGACTGTGTGACTGAAAGCAGGTGATGAAATGACGTTATGAGACTGGAAACTGGGAAGTGCAACGAACGTACCTCAGATATGTTCAGGGGCTGCTTGGGAGCAGGTTGATCTTTGCCCGAATGGATGCCCCGCAATTCTCCAGCGGCCCTACGCAACGTATAAGTACGCACCCTGGTAGATATGTAGTTATCACTCACGCCTGTTCTGCAGCCATGAGCTTGTCGTAGTCTGGTGACCGATCCTCGTCATCGCGCTTGTGGCGCAGCGCAGTAGCCAGACCCTTCTCGATGAGTTGCTCAGCAATGTTCCTGTTGATCGTACATCGGCATGTTGCACGCCCTTAAACTCGCCAATACCACTCACGAGTTTTGGCTGCCGTAACGAACGGTAGTGCACTCCCGCTCTTCGAACTCGCCCTCTTTGGGACGTATGAAGTCGACCTGTACCTTTACGTGCTTGCCAACGAGACGCTTGCGCAAGAACTCCCGTGCCTCTTGAGCCCAGTACGCTTGCTTCGCATCCGACATCCTGCGGACGAAGAATCAGTGTGAGTGGAGACCCGTACTCGAACAGGACTAGCCTAGGAGCCCTCGTGGAACTGAGTTGCAGACGGTGTTCCTTGCCAGTATGTTTGTCGACGACAGAGATTTGATCACCAGCCCATACACGGCTTACAGTGGCATCGAACGTCCGCGCGTTGCCATTGACTGTGGTGCCGTTGGTCTTGGTGGAATGTGTAGTTGCGTTGGCATAAAGATACTGCCGCTTCTCCCTTGCGACCTTCTCTGCGGCACGTAAGCGCTCCATCCCGCCGCCGCTAGCGAGCATCCCTGCATGCCAGTCTACTACACGCGCTAGACCAGCGGCCACCAGAAGTTCTGCGATGTTGCCAGCAGGATGCAAGACTATCAAGATTTGTTGAATAAGTGATGTTAAGTCTCGGATTGGAATCAACAACGTACTGGTGCCAATGAAGATCGTTGCAGGGGCGGGGGCAGTATTTGCACCCACTTGGAAGGGAGTTGCTGTTGCATTAGGAAGCGACAGCAGCACGACCCGAATGGGCCGTTGGAGCAGGCGCATCTCCGTGAAGAATCTGGCCTGAACTCATCACTTGGTAAACATGAACAGATGGACCCCTCCACAAAGCACCAGTACAAGAACTCACCTCCTCACCCCAAGGCTCGGATGTCTCTCCAGGCTTACTTGCGACACGAGCACACCGCACACCGGCCATGGCTATGTTGGCGAATTGGTGGTCACCTTCGGGCATAAGCAGGCGAACACGGACTGTCGAGCCGTCCTTTACTTGCTCAACAATTGCTGGGCTATATGTGAGTCGGGAAACGCATTACCACTCCTCGGGCATACGTACCGTCAATCGGGCGCCCCTTCCACTCGGAAATGAAGCCTTGCGAGTCGGTGGGCATCATGTAGTGTACTGTCCGAGCTTGCGGGCCGTGCGGGTTCCAAACGCCCTTGCCCTGAGCGCGAGCTTCATTCTCCAAGTCTCGCTTGTGAGGATCGTCTTCAGTAGGCTCCCGCTTCACGTCCTTGATCTTCGCCCAACCGTTACGGAGGACCTCAGACGCCAGGTCCACGTCACCAATCTGCGCAGTACCAATGTCGCGCGGTACGTCTTCGTTGGGGGAAAGCGAGTGGGACACCGTGAACGTCACGGGCTTGCCGACCGCTAAGGCACGTAGGAACTCGCGAGACTCAAAGGCCCATAGCTAGACAGTGTGTCAGCCGAAGCGGCTTCTTCGCAATGAGAGAAACGCACTTCATCCTCCCTGTTCTGCGTACCAGTCCTAGGGGCTGCGATGTCTGCAAGGTGGAGGACGCTAGGACATTGTTACATCGCGCTGCCTTGGACGGCGTCGGCTAGCACATACCGTTCCTTGGGGGGCTGCCCTTGAGGTCCAGGGTTTCCGCGCAAGACGAGAGAGTCTCCAGAAATCACGGCTGCGTGCTCAACTCTGTTCAGCGCGTGTCATTCCTACAACAAGATATACAAGACCATACATTTCACGATCTACGCGTATGGGTCAGTTCACAAAGTATTTGACCCCGTATGGAAATGTACGTACCGCTTTCATTGACATGTTTGGAGTAGAGCTTGTTACCGAGAGTGCCTATGTGGATAAGAAGACGGAGAGTGTAATAGTCCGGGGGAGGATGATGAGCTGGTGGTACGTGGTCGTGTGGACTTCGTGTAGGCTAATTTAATCGTTGCCACGTGGGCGCGCTATGTGAAGTGGCAATTCGCTTGCAGGCTCTCGACTTCTCGCTCCCGACGTCCTCGACAGCGGCGACAAGTCCCTCTTTCTCCTCTTGAGGTGCATCGTCGACCGTGCCCACCATGCCGTTCTATCAAATGCTCTGCATCACTGCCCACTACAATGAATACGTGAGCCTTCTGCAGTAACTCGTCAGCCATGCTTGCCAACCAGTACACGACAGAAACCCATCAAGGATCTTGTACAGCGTACTGTCCATCATCTCTGGGATAAAGGAGCAGTAGTGCGCAAGCTGAACTCGTGGGGTACGAAGACACTTCCACAGCGCATGCGGCGGCACAAGCAGTACCACCAGATAGGCGAGTGAGTACAACTACAGTAATGTGGTGTGCGAGTTACTTAATTTCCTCTAGTTACTGGACTATGGACTTCGACGCTTCTCCTCGCACGCTTCGCTCGCTCAACAATCTCATGCGCGGCGACCCGAGTGTTGTACGATGGACGGTCCTGAAGGTTGGAGACAAGGCAGAGAACATTGTTCATACGCCCTCGAAGACTCTACTGAGATGATATTGCACGGCCGAGCTATATGCGTCGGCAGCGTTCCTGCTTCCATCATTACATGTATTCCTACAGCTCTAATCCCCATCTCGCACTCCTCGCTGTCTGTCATCGCATTCCGCCGTTGAGATCGTCGCGACTGTTGACGCGGGATGTGGCTCATTGGTCAAAACCCTAGAGCGCACTTCTTCCCATTTCCTGCTGTGCGGACTCTCGGCCGCGTCGACGGATGATATCTTAGGAAAAATGCGCGCAAGATGGAGTGCAACGTTCGTCGGGTCCGAGATAGGTGAGTCGCATACGTCTAGCTTTTCCAGAAGGCACAAGTCGGGGCCACGCCTTGGCGCTTCGTCTGGTATCGTGGTCGCGTCGAAAGCAAACTTGAGCTCTCGAACGTCGGGGCAATGTAATGCGAAGTGCCACAGGCTGCCTAGGGTTGCCCGGCCACTGTGCAGCCATTTTGAGGCATGGGACCCTAGGCATAACCTTTTCAGGGAGGGCCATGCAAGTGCCATCGTCAACACATCTTTGTCGTTGATGTGGAAACGACATGCTGCATCTATATGGAGTATCTGCAAATTGTGCAAAGAACACAGCGGACCGAGGATCGTGATGTCCACGGCGCCCGCCTCTCGATGCCGTAACGTTAACCCCTGGACGCCGCAGACTTCAAGTATTTTCAACGTTTGTGCGTGACTCTCGCCGACCGCCTTGAAAAGTCTCTTAAGGAGGGTGCAGAACGTTTTTGTTGTGTGGCGCTTGCTGAACTTGACACTGAGGTGCCGCAAGGGCTCACGGACCACGAGCTGCATGAATGGCAACGCTCTCACCAGGTCGTCGACGTGCAGAGATATTACCTCCAGCGGCAGCCTTGTCAGGGGGATGGTCATGGCGTCTATTGCTTCCAGGTACATTCTCTTCCCGCCGTTCAGGATGGTGAGGTTCTCCACCTCGGGGGCCCATGTCAAGGCATTCAGCATGCTCTTTGGCCAAATCACCGCGGAAGAACTGCGTATCGAAGCGTTTCTCAGTCGAATGAGAGATGCGAACCGGAGGCTACTTGGGTTTTGCAGGATGCCATACAGGGACATCGCTTCACTCCCGTCGGCTGGGAGGCAGTGCACGTTTGGTACTTGGGCCAAGGACGCGAAGCAGAGCTGGTACGTAGCTCCCTGCCCCCACGCGCACGTCAGCTGCTCGAGATGCGGCAACAGGGGTGTTTGGCTGTAGCGCACCCCGAGGAATCGGAGGGCTCGTTTTAGGTTGAGGCGCACAAGCGGGAGGTTGTTGCGGCATAGGTGACCTACATCCAGGTCGATTCTTCTAATCCGCGCAGCGTTGCCTTCCAAACCCGCCCATTCGTGGGCACTGGGTTGTCTATTGAACATCTAGGAAGCGCCTTCAGTGAATGTCGACAATGGATTCGGGGAGCTTCCCACTTACCATTGTTCCGTCCCATCGAGATTCATATTCCCGTCCTCTCGTCTTTGAGTACCTCACGACCCAAATATCTTTGGGGAGACACATGAACAAGGGTACGAGGTCCTTTGGCTGTTGCCAGATGACATCCATGCACAGGTTGTAGAAAGTATGGCAGGTTTGCCCGAGGGCAGCAGTACCGCGGGGTGGTCCACCGTCACTGGTTTCATCTTTATAGACGCGGTCGACTATCGCTTCCACAAGCCACTGGTTTGCAAGGTATGTACCCATAATCTGATAGATAGAGAGACGGCCAGCAGGCGTTGACAGAGTCGATCGGACGTAGCGCTGGGTGTCCCCTGCCTCTTCAAGGACCCTCAATTTATACCTGTAGCGTATTTGTGGCGTCCTCGATTTGTCATACTGTGGCCCGTTGTCCTGATCCAGTGGGTATAGTCCGTTGCTATGACCACTAGACGACTGCCTCATTCAAAGGTCGATTGTGCCACTCGAAGGATCAGTGTTGTCGCTGAGTGGCGAAAGAGGATGTACATTGCATAGTACACACACCTCGAGGTTGTGGACTCTGGCTGAGCCACATCTTCTTCTTTATGGTTATCTACAACAGGTGTGAAGACTGGATGAAATGTTGGAGCAGAATCTCCTGCACTGGCAGTGTGCACGTTTAACTTGATGTTCAGCCACAGACACGTGACAAACTCGCATTGAGGCGCCCATTGTCGGTGGGGGTCCAGCCACGGAGACGTCGACAGCCGTGAGTACAGCCTTCTCCCTATAGGTGAGTATGTAACAAATAAATACTTAACGACACTGATACTGACTTTATTGCAGTTAGGGTCGAAGGACCACGACAACCTCGCCACGTCACGGTGCGCAGTGCGCACTGGGATCTCTTTGTGATCGTGGATCTTCATTCCCCGCTCTCGCTCTGGCACCAAAGTGAGCCCCCCTTGCCTGATGCATTTTGATTGCAGTTTGATCTAGGGTTGCCTAGTACTGCATCCTCCCGTCTACGTCTGATTCGACCACCAAGTGTCATACAAAACGGGATCCAAGTCACGAGGCTATGAGCCTCAGGATGGAAAGCTTGGACAACTATATCGCATTTCACACAGGCTCGTTAGAATCCGTCACGGCGCCGAGCATGGCGTGCCAGGCGTGTACTCCAATGAGGCAATCTCGCCACCTCCTGCGCGAAGTCCGCCTACGATGTAGTTGGCTTGGCTAGCGCGGACCATCATGACGGCCGCGGTGGGCACACAACCAACATGCGGCCTCTCCCGCATAACATCACCGATCGCCTCTTTCAAGAGCCTGTGGAATACATCATCGACTTTCTGTCATATTGGGACATGACGAGCTTGTCCCGCTGCGCGTTAGTCTCTCGAACTTGGTTCCACCACAGTCAGACCCTCCTCTACTCTTGTGTGGAGATCGCCAGTCATGCGGGCTACCATTCGATCGTGGACTTCGTCATGAGCAGTCCTCGGACCAAGCGGTATCTGCGCCATACCCGCCTCCTCTCAATTACCACGGCCCGTGAGGATTGGACTCGTTCGCAGGCACAAAGAAACTACTTTCCTACCCTCCCCCTCGTCCTGGTGGAACGCTGCCAAATCAGTGCCTCAAATTCTACGACGCTTTATACCCCCCGTAAAACAGCAGCTTCGTCGCCCTCCTCCCGAGTTTTACGGAAGTGGTGCAACTCACGCTGTATCGCTTCTAAGTCTGCTCTTTCATGGACCTCCGCCGTATCGTGTGCTCGTTCCCCAAGTTACGCGTTCTTGAGCTCTTGAGTGGAAGCCTAAGCTCTTCTAGCTCTCCGATGAACTTCACGGATGCACTGGGCCCAGAGAATAAGTCCGTGATCAGTAAATTGTCCTTACGCGACTTGGAACCCAAGCTTCTCTCGCCGCTCTCGAAGTGGTTCTCGGCCACGAACGTATGCAAAGGAGTGACAAAGCTGTCTCTTGCAAGCGAAAACGCCGACGACAGTGGCATATTCCTTGAAGCGATCCTGCACGCACTTAGCCGGTCGGTTGTGAGTCTCGTCTGCAATGTGTCGCGTTATCGATCGGGTGCGTATCACCAGTGGTCTACGATACAGGAGCTGAGACAATGAAGCCGCAGGTCTCCCTGAGTCCCCTTAGCACACTGCGACTCTCTGGTCAAGGTGAAGCTGACGCAGCGTACGGCGGCCGTCCATTGGCAAGGTATCATCATCGCCTTGTGCGACACACTCACCCAGCTTCCCAGCACGCACATGCGCACGATCGACCTCTTGCTATTGCTTCTCCCCTCAGACGGCGGTGCAGATTCCCGGTCGCGGTCGTACGACGGGCTTCCGGAGCGTCTGCAGGAGATCGTCGCCGCTCCGCAATTCAAGTTGCTCGAAAGTGTCAGGATCACGCTGTAGCGTAGCCCTGGCGCCCCCTCTCTGACGAGTCACGAAGACTCGAGCGCGGAAATTATTGAGCATCGTATGCGAGGCATGCTGGAGCCATGGAAGACGCGCGGGATACTATGGGTCAAGTACAAGAACTGAAGCTTGGTATCTGAAACCCAAAGGCTGCGCTAGACTAGATACGGAACATAAAATGAACTATGCCAGTCAATGATTTGAATATGTGATAGTGGGGATGCGTGTGCGGCCCTCGCAGCTGGCATAGCAAGAGAACGAGAACGAGATTGATGTAATAGACAGGAAACGAGAAACGAGTTTAATTCAGCAGACTGTGACGCTAGAACAGCAGGAGCAGGAGCAGGAGGTATCCATGAGAACGAAGCAGACACCACGTGATCGTTCCCTACCGAAATTCAGCGCCGCGGCGGGTGCTGTTCGACCCCAGCGTCGACAACCTATCCCTGTCCACCACCAGCTCGCCTTCCCCATCAACAATCCTATACCATCACTGTGCGTACCGCCTTGCTGCTCATCCTCGTCCTGCCTCATCGTTGGGTTTTCCAAAACAGCACCGTCTTAACAGCTGACTCCTTGACTGACGTTCCAGAGCCTGGTGGGCCATGCTCAGGACAGCATTGGGGAGGAGGGTTTCATGCGGCACACCCATAACCCCTGCAGGCCGGAGTCTTTTAACTACTTGTGCGTCATTCGCAAACCAACTCGAGATGTCGTACTCACCTGTCCATCCCGACACTAGTCAAGTCGCACATCTCGCCGGCTTGCTCTAAAACATGGCACTGCTGTTATTCCACTCAGGTAATGACGGCGCTCCGTACGCCCAACCTTAGTGTCACACGGCCACGACAACCCGACCCGTCCAACAGCTCTGGTCTGTCCCTAGAGGATCTCAAGGCGGACCTTGCGCTGAGAGACGCTGTACAGATGCTCAAGACCCCGCACCAGCTCCGGATGTTTTTCGTCCATCTCCTAGTGAATGAGTGTGTTCGCTCCCCGATCATAACATGGGACGCCTTCCGCGACGCGTTCGCGCAAGACTACATCCAAGAGAGCGAGAACGTCAATATTGGCGTTAACCAGGCACTGGAGGAGATTGGCCGTTCATTGGAAGAACACGGCAAGTCTCTCGGCGTGTACGGGCTTCCCGAGCCCTCCTTTCACAGCCGCGAGGTAGAGGTCGAGCTCGAGCACTGGCGAAATCGAGAGCTATTGGCTGCGCGAGCGGGCAAGGCGGCAGCGAAGCTCAACGCCGAGCAGTACGAGATATACAGCGATATCTTGCAGGCAGTAGAAGAGGGACAGCCACTCTGTGCTTTCGTCGACGGGAAGGCTGGCCGAGGGAAGACCTTCCTCGTGCACGCCATATGCAACAAGCTACGATCTAAAGGTCGTATCGTACTGGCTACTGCCACGTCAGGATTCGCAGCTCAGTTGTATCCTGGGGGTAGGACGACGCATTCTACGTTCAAGGTGTGTGGCTCTGTTTTCTTCGTCGAGCAGGCACCAGCTCACGATGCCTCACAGGTTCCCATTGACGATGAGCAAGAAAAGCTGGTGTCACCTATCGAACCTCATGACCCCCGTGGTGAGCTCATCCGAGAGGCGTCGGTCATCATATGGGACGAGGCGCCCATGGCAAAGAGTGCCGTCCTGCGGTGCGTTGACGAGACCTGCAGGCGCGTCATGCGCAACAACCTGCCGTTCGGAGGGAAAGTTGTTGTCCTCCTCGGCGACTTCCGACAGACGTGCCCCGTCATTCGCTTTGGCACACGGCGACAAATCGTGAGCGCGTCCATTCGTTCCTCGCCGCTATGGCCCCACTTCATTGTCCGCCGTCTCACTACGCCGATTCGTAACGCGGAAGACCTTCCCTTCGCGGACTTCGTGGACTCCATCGGCGACGGCGCCGGACCCCTCGTGCCGCTTGACATATTGCAGAAGGTCCACCACCGGGACGAGCTGATCGAGTTCGTGTACCCACCCGAGGTGTTAACCGACCCAGCGTTGTGCCTCAAACGCGCAATCCTTGCCCCGACGAATGACCAAGTCAACGAGTACAACAACGTGATCCTCAGTCGCATCGAGGGCGTACAACGCACGTATCGCTGCTTCGACTCGCTCAAGGAAGACGAGACTCCCATTGACGGGATCACCGCGCAAGCCGTACTCGCGGACGTCGCTCATTCGCCCCCACCCGGCCTCCCGGCGCACGCGCTCAGCCTGAAGGTGAACGGCGTCTACCGCTTGATGTGCAACTACGCGCCGGATCGTGGGCTCGTGAAGAACACCCGCGTCGTCGTGTGCGCGGTGGGCAAGCGCGTCGTGACCGTGCGCATTCTGCGTGGACTCGCGGGCGTGAGCGCCGTCGACGCGGAGGACATCCTCATCTCGCGCATCGCGTTCAGCACGCCGCTCGCGTCCGGCCACACGCTCGTGCGCAGGCAGTTTCCGCTCGCGCCCGCGTATGCGACAACGTTCAACAGCTGCCAGGGCCTCACGCTTGACACCATCGGCGTCGACCTCACGCGCCCCGTCTTCTCTCACGGACAGCTCTACACTGCGCTCTCACGTATCCGGCACCGCAGCCATGCGCGGGTGCGCTTGCGCCCCGGCCACTCGATGACAAAGAATGTCACCTATCTGGAGATACTGCCTTGACAGCTTAGCTGTCCCTTGTAGCCATGCGTCAACCTCGTCGACAAAACGTGACCGGTTGGATATGTTCAAAGGCCTTGCCTTCCAACCGTTCAAGATCCCCTCGCGGCGACCGTCCTGTGCTGAACTGATCTAACTTGTGACCATACAGCGGTCTTTCTGCTTCGCCGTACGGTCTTTGTTGTTTTCATCCTGACCGTGCACGGATGATAGTGCTACATAGATGTCCAAGGGTTCTTGCCTGTCGCTGGGGAGATGGGTGACTAGTTATTCACGAGATCATTCGGCTTTGCTCGTTGTGTGTGCTCATTATTCCTCGCGACAAGCAATGATGATTCCACACGTGCGACTGCTATCACAATTGGGCGCAAGACCGATCCTGCTGGCGTGCACGAAGCTAGTGGGAGGTCTTTTGGATGTCTACGGCGCACCCGGGGTCACTAGCCGCCTGGGACCCACAGAAGCAAACATTCACAAGCCGAACGAACATCCAGTCTCGTTCTGAAGCGCTCTCATAGTATGCTATCCCCTCAAGGGCTTGGTTATCGATGTCCTACTAATAAGACAGTTCCAGCGTACCGCCTTTTGGCTTCCCAGTGTTCCACCGATCCTGCATTTCTTTCCACTCGGTGACTTCACGTCCCATTGAGCTTGTCTTGTCGTGAAGCTACTACCCTGCCAAGCAAACTGCTACGCCGGTCTCGATGAAACGAACATGTACAGAACAGGGCATACGCGAATGGAATAGCCGGCGCAACGAGTATCGAAAGAGATGGCGCATGCTACCGTTGGCTTCGTGGCGAAGCTCTCTTGACTCAGAGAAACAGAAGAACTACCAGGATACCCTCAGCATGGAGAGGAAGACGTTGCTCACCCGCCTACATCGATACTACACAGCGACGTCAGCCTGGCCGGTGAGGACACAGGCAGCCGGCACAATCTTGTTTCGTAAATCGCTGAGCGGTCCAGGTCAACGTTGCAGATTCTACATTACACTACCCGGAGCCTGGGCGAAGGGATACTGAGCGACAAGGGGAGGGGGACACACGGGGAAAGGGGGAACACACCGTCTACATAGGGCTTCGCCCTCAGTGACGTTAAAGGAAATCAACAACAACAACAACAACATTGCAGATCGAGAAGCCCGCAATGGCGGCGTACCCAGCGCCATTCTTGGATACTCTGTCCCTTCCCCTGAACTGTCGACAGGCCCACGGGGATCACAAGGTATTTACGTCCTTCGGGCCCCCGTACCATGTTGATGCAAGCCCTTCTAGACAAACATCAGAAAGGGAGATGTCCTTAACTTTATTGTACACAACTTCTACAATGAATGTGTGCCCGCGTCCTACCCAGGGCCGAACTATGTCTCGTCGGATGGGATCATTAGCAGACGGTACGTCCCCTCCTCTATCACAATATATGCGTTGTTAACCCAGGGCATCGCGTGTTGGCGAAGAGGAACCAGTACCTTGGGCCGGGCCGAACCCATTCGTTACAGAGTACCATTCTGACAAGGCCCAGCGAGAGATATCTATCGCGTGGTGGGATGCATTTCTGAAAGTGAAGTGGATGAACGACACGACCTGGACAATTGGGATGTGCTATGAAAACTGTGTTCAGGGATGGGCCTCTCTATTGAAACTGCGGGGCGACTACGGCCGCAATCTGGATCTGTACAACTACTGATCGAATCGGGCCCGTCGTAGTCCCAGCGCGGCGGGGCACAGACACTACTGGATTCCTCATAGTTATGTTCAACTCCGAGCACACCATCGGTACCCGCCCACACTTGCTATCGTATCAATGTCCGCTTCGTCGCAGTGAACGCCGCCATGCTGATTGCTATGTTAATTTATTCTCCGTTGCAGAACACAGACACTGACGAGTGTCTTCGACAAGTGAAGTACAGACGCCTCGAATCATGACCTTGGCCCGGCCGCGTACTTACGCGTCTTAGGGCGTTGTCTCAGCTGAATGGCATCATTGCTGCGAATGCTCACATTCGGGGCGCGCGTCCGGTATTCTTGTGGGTTCATACGGCTGGTGAGAAAGACGGGCAGCCTTCCTGCCGTTATAAGCCACGGCCAGCTGTGCTTACCAAGCCAAAACTAAGTAGTTGACACCCCATCTCCCTCCATCTCTGACAAGTCGCAACTTTCAAGCATTCCTTTAGCAGGCAATGGCAGACATAGAAGAAACCCACATTCTCCGAGCCGGGGTCAAGCTCCCAAGTGGTGAGTGATATACCCCGAACCCAAGCGGGCGAGGCTTCAAAAGATGATTGCAGTCGCCGCTCCTGTTCAGCCAAGCTAATCCTGATCAGAAAGCACTGACGCACCACATAGGCCATACCATCCCTGCTCTTGGCTTCGGCGTCGCATTCGGATTCGACAAGGCTGGTAGGGACCCACGAACCCTCACAAAGCCGGCGGTACTTGAGGCAATCAAGGTCGGCCTACGGTGAGTATCATCATAGTCACCCTGATGACGAATGGGTTCTAATCGTTGTTCGCCGCGTAGCCATTTCGATACTGCCCGAATGTACAACAATGAAGACCATCTTGGTGAAGCCATCAAAGAGAGCGGCATTCCGAGGGCAGAGCTATTCATCAGTCAGTAATTAGAGGCTGTCGGGGTTATGATGTTCTTTCTTGACGCAATGCGACCTTTACAGCGACAAAGGTGGATGGCGCCTTCCACGGCCATGATAAGACGGTGACAAGCGTCAACGATTCGTTGCAGAGACTCGGCCTCGGTGCGCAGTATTAGTCCCAGTCAATCCCCCGATTCCACCAACTCCGCGATACGTAGACTATGTCGACCTTGTCCTGCTACACGATCCGCTCTCGGGAAAGACGCGCCGGCTCGAGGCGTATAAAGCCTTATTAGACTTGAAGGCCCAGGGCAAGATCCGCGACGCGGGTGTCTCCAACTAGTGGGGATCACATTTTCCACTGGCGTCTCTTCTTACCAAGAATTTACTACCCACAGTGGAGTGAAGCATCTCGAAGAGATCGTAGCGGCCGGGTACGAGTTGCCTGCCGTGAATCAATTGGAGGTATAAATGTCTCAACTGACTTCACGCGAACCACACCGCCTGACCCTCTCGCTGCCATCAGATCCATCCGTTCTGCCAGCAGCGCCCGATCGTCGCGTACTGCAAGGCCCGCAACATCGGCATTGAAGCATACTGCCCACTAGTTCGTGGCAAGCTCGACGATCCAGTCGTAGTTAAGATTGCGAAGCGAGTACGTACCAGCGACCCACTTCCAGCAGACTGTTTGCCTGGCTAAACATCTTCTCTTCCAGCTCGACAAGGACCCGGCGCAGATTCTGATTAAATGGCCGCTACAGCATGGGTATGAGACATCATTCAGCTTTCCCGGCGAGCTGGCTTGCATGTTTATACTTGCTTTCAGATTTATCCCTCTGCCCATGTCGTCCTCGCCGTCCCGCATCAAGTCCAACTCGGACGTCTTCAACTTCACCCTGTCTGACAGTGACGTGGCAGAACTCGATGGACTCGACCAGGGGTCTGCTGGGGCTATCAGTTGGAATCCGGTAGATGCAGAGTAAAGAGTCACTGGACCGGAGTGGCCGATTCAAGCTGCACGTGAATGGAAGTTTGAACGCATTGTAGCAAATCATACCACTCTCCGCAATTGTAGTCGATAGTACATTACATTTACAACTCTACGCGGTACATGGCTTCTGACAGACTAGAGCCCTCAACCTAGGCCTCAAACCCAGTGAAAACGTCCGCTACCCGGAGCGATTTGGGTAGATTCTATGGCGAGTTCCAATAATGAGGCAGGCTGCCGCCGAATACGGCGACTAATAGACGCTGTTGCGATTCCCACACTGGTCGCCGCGCCTTCCAGCTGCGTAGCCAGCGTACTTGGCTGGTGTGCGATCTTGCGTGGTATGCCCATGTAGAGCCCTGTCGACTTCCTGCTGCTCTTGGTCCCAACCTCGCTTCCGGCAGACCATTACTTGTACATATACACTTGATCTACAGTCAATACAGCTCTTTTCCGGGACCTTCAAGTGCAACGCCACTATGGCTCCTCAGCCTAGTACCGACGAATCAAACGATGATCGCTTTTTCTGCGGTTGTACGAAATGCCAGCGGAAGGGAGAGGTATGGAGAGGGTGGACTACTTGGTACAGGCATAAGGCGCAGCGCGAGGAGGATATATCAGCAGGATGCATACCACCTCCAGACCCTTCGCTTCGAGTACCCGCTCGCCGACAGCAGTGCACAGCGCGCACCCAGGACGAGGATGCGGGTGACGAGGGCGAGCAGGCCCCACGTCCTCGCGCCGAAGTTCAGCCCGTGGATCGCGAAATTCCTGGGGTGGAGCAGGCTGGCGGTCGTGCGGGCAATGTAGGAGAGGGAGCCGGTACCGGGTCTGACTTGGGAGTGGACGCAGTATGTGTCTTATTTCCCACTTTCTCGCTTGTCTGAACTTCACATAGGCAAATCTGTCCTTCGGCAGTGCTTCTCAGCATGTACCCACTGTTGCGGAGTCCCGGCAGTCAGAGCAGGACATGTCGCCATCTGGACTCGGAGGACGTGACCCTGGGCCTGCACATACCACGAATGCCCCCACGGCCAATGGTCAGTCCAACAACGTGAGCCTTTGTATTGTCTTGTCATGCAGCAGGATTGCTCAGCTAGTAGCATACAGGATCAACTTGCCGAGGATTTCGCCCCCGACACGCCTCCACTTCGGCAGAGCTCCCATGTCCCCATCCTCAATATGACACTAAAGTTTATCAATATATTGCAATCAGACCCCTCTGCAAGTGATAAGAAGCTTGACGACGAGACACAATCATGACTGCAGCATCCTACCACCTCAGTACTGGTGCTATCACCAGACGAACGTCTGTCCCTTTGCCTGTTCCTTGCAAATACCGATGGCTCTGAGAGGATATACAAGGAGGCATGTGCAGTGATTGTCAAGCAATTCCCTGAATGCAAGCCTCTGTCGCTGCACCTTGTCAGGAAGAAGGTCACAGAGCTTACTGGTGTTGTATTGATCTTTGAGGACATGTGTCCTGGCAGCTGTATCACGTATACTGGCCCCTATGCAGCATTAGATGCATGTCCGCACTGTGGACTATCTCGTTACGACTCCACTCTAGCCGCGCATAAAGTAAAGAAAGCATGCCAACAATTCAATACATTCCGAGTCCCTATTGGCCTGCAGATCCAAGCACAATACTGCTCGCCTTCAGGTGCAGATGACATGCAGTACCAAAGGGACATCATGAAGGATATCTTGGTGGAGCTGTGTACCTCTGGCCAAGTTGATAGTGTCGAAGACATCCCGTATGGGTATGACTTTTGGGATGCCTACCAGCGAGGGAAGATCTCTCCAGACGACAGATGCCTTCTGTTCTTGATGGATGGTGCCCAGCTGTTCGAGCACAAGGCTTCGAATTGCTGGATATATATCTGGATCATCATTGATGTCGCTCCTGACAAGCGCTACAAGAAGAAGTATGTCCTCATGGGCACAATCATCCTTGGGCCAAATAAGCCAAAGAGCTTGGACTCATACCACTTCACTGGACTTCAGCATGTAGCATCATTGCAGCACAATGGCCAAGTTGTCTGGGATGCTTGCCGTGATGTGTGCTTCCATACACGGCCATGGATTTTCCTTGTCAAGGCTGATGCTGTCGGTGCACCCAAATTGACTGGCTATGTCGGACACCATGGTAGAAAGGGTTGTTAGAATGGCTGTGGGTGCAAGGGCTGCAGAAAGCCTGGTGCCCCACATTACTATTCTGTCTGTCTGAAGCCACACAACTACAATGAACGTGGATGTGATGACAGCGACTACGAGCTGTCTGATCTGCCGCCAGCCATACCAGACCAATATAAAGCTGACCTCGAATACCTACAAGCTTGTACATCAATCACAAACTATGAAACACAGCGGCTTGAGACGCCTGCCATTACCAGGGCTCTTCCCTGGTGATATCATGCATGCAGATGGAATCAACATACCTGATCTCATCCAGAGACTCTTCTGTGGAACAATTGACTGTGACACAAAAAATGGTGATAACAGGGCTTCTTGGGATTGGGCTGTCCTCATCGGCGACTGGTGGAAATCACATGGTGATCTTGTCTCTGCTGCTCGACAACATCTCCCTGGGTCCTTTGGATGTCCACCACGTAACCCGGCAGAGAAGATATCAAGTGGCTACAAGTGTTGGGAGTTTCTACATTGGATGTACGGCATGCTGCCTGCATTCTTGTATGGAGTCCTCCCAGACAAGTATTGGCGAAACTTCTGCATCATCAGCAAAAAGGGAAAGGTAATCCAATGCCTTACATTAGCCGCCCTTGCTTACATCATGTTGCCATATTGGTAATGTACTGGCAGGCATTGACGGCATGTCCCGGGGTAATGCAATGCTTTGCTAGATGACATCTTGCCTTGTAGGACGTAGCCTGTATGATAGAAAAGCATCTTAATGTTATATGTAGCCAATGATCATTGTCATACATCATCCAGCAAGCTTTAATAATGCAGTGTCCTCGTCAATGACTGAATTGGCATACCTCAACAGATGATATATTGTACTGATTGTCATTGTATGGCCCATATTGGTACTTGATTGGGAACCACTGGCCATTGAACCAGGTTATGAATGTGTAGGCAAATATATTTCATTGAATACATAATGATACATTGCATAGATTATTTACAGCAGCTGCATACTGTCATTCAATTGCAACAACAGGCCTGTCATATGCGTTCTGCGGGGCATCAGTTACCTCACGGGTACAGGGAGTGGGAAATGGGGGCACATGGTAGAGTTGTAGTTGTACTGCTCCTGCAGGACAGCTCACACATACTTCATGATCTCGGGCTGGTTGTCTGTGTGCACACACGTCAGTGTGCGGGTAGAGCGGAGGGAGGGAGGACTCTCAGAAGGGCACCTATGAGAAGAAGTGGTGCACAACATGGCCATGTGAGATCTGCATAGGTGAGGATGTGCAGAGAGAGGATGCAGTAATACGCACATTGTGCAAGAAGAAGCAGCCATGTATTCATTGACGGGAGTCCCAGTTCCCTGCACACTAACATCCCCATGAGTGTCTCACATGCAAGACGGTGTCACATAAATGTGTCGCGGAACTAGGTCGACGTCCACATAGAAAGCAAGAAGGGTCTCGCCAGGAACTACCCCATATGGACAGAGCTGAGTGAGTGGATACTTACCAATTGGGTATGACAGGGCTTGAAGTTGACAGTCACACGGACTAGGTTAGAACACCAGCACTCCAAGTTAATATTACTGATCTGTGAGCGAATACAGGTGCTTACCTAGCACTCCAAGAGGACGAGATGGAGTGCTAGGACTACAAACTACTCTACTTATACCCCTGAGGTTTAGGGCAGGACTCCTACATCAGACAGCCATCACATGTGTGAGGTACTTACACTATTGGCTATCTACCAATGATGCAAGATGACGCAATCTACCATAACTCCGGTCTCGGGATATGAGTCAATGAGTCATGTGCTACAAAAGAAACCCTAGTATGTGGTTACGTCACATGACTAGTTGGAATGCCGTTCCAGGCGAAGTCCTTATCGAGCATATAGTACAAGTACATTGTAAAGCGAGATAAAATAGTAAAGATATAGGCAAAAATAGGGCCTAGCCGTGCCTACCACAACAAAATGGAACATACAATGTTGGTCACCTGGGGCGTGTCCTACGCTGGTACTTCTGCTTCCGGGTCGCTTTCCCTGATGATCGTGCACATCCCTTTCTCAACATGGTACTTGAGCCCATTGGGATTGAGGTACGCCTGCTCACATGCCCGTCAGCCAAGCTCTTCACACCAAAACCCAAGCACGACCACGTACCTTCAAGCAGCCCAGTCGCTACGTCGCCACTGGAGCAAAGGAAGCATCAGCATCACATGAACCGAACACAAGGATCAGGAAGGATGCACAGGACACTTGTACGTCTAGTCGCGCTCGAGCGAGCACCGCTTGTGCTCCACAGGCAGGTGTGGCTGAGGGAGTGAGTGGAGTAGCTGGACCTTCACCTTGGAGACCTTCACGTGAGTGGGCACTGATGCAGGCTTTGTGGACCGGTCCTTGTGGTGTTCGAGTGTGTGCTCAAAGGATGCACACTCTGGGAGGACATCTGGCAGGAGGGGAGGGTAGACAGTGAACATGGAGGGTGGGAGGCAGATGGGATCGCTGGGGTTGGGCGAAGAGAAGGCGGACTTGGACGAGTGCAACATGGTGTCAGAGGAAGTGGCATCGGAGAAGTCGTGGTCGAAGGGGTCAGCATGGGGGTGTAAATGCACATGTGTGGTGGACGTATATGGCGATGAATGGCAAAGAGCTCTAGCACTTCTTCTTGTATGCTGTCGCCCACAAAGTTGCTGGCACCCAGTGCGAGTGCATGGTCTCACATTAGCTTTCCACTCACAAGGGGCTGCAGCTGACCGACCAAATACAGCATGGACAACCTGCCCATATGTGAACTGTGACGGCAAGGTCAACCCAGACATGCGCATGCTGCCCGACTTGCCTGCAGTGGTGAAGATGCCAGAGGCGGTGCTTTACAATGTGCTTGCCTATGCACTGCAGAAGACGGCCACCACGTCGAAGAACACCATGTCCTTCATTGATACATTCTTCCTCGCACCCAAGACCACAATGGAGCCAAACCTCAACTTCGGGCAGATGGTGTGCGGCCCAGGCGTGGACCACCAGAAGGGCACGTTCACGGACCATCCTCAACCTCCGTGCAATGGTCAAGGTTGTGAACACAATCCAGCTCCTCAAGGCTGTGAACAGCCCAGACTGGACTGCCGCGCGCGACCAGGCAATGGTAGCGTGGGTCAAGGCATACATGACTTGGCTCCAGACGAGCACACTCAGCAAGGAGGTCGTGTCCAAGGTGAAGTGAGTCCTATGCACCGCTCTCCCCTGCAAGAAACTGACATCACACTAGCAACCATGTCACCTTCTACTTCAACCAGATCACGGCACTCCAGATGTACAGTGGAGACACCAAGGGCGTGATCATGACCCTGAAGGGATACTTCACCAACCAGTTCCAGGACCAGGTTGCCACGTCTGGCAAGCAGCTGTTCGAGGCGATGCACACATGGCCGTTCCACTACCAGTGCTTCAACCTCGAAGCCATGATCGTAAGCCCCTCCCCTGCCCTTGCACTACCTGCTCATCGATGATGCGCCTGCAGACAAACATGAAGCTCAGGGATCAGCTCGGCCAGAACTTCTGGATGACAAAGTCAAAGTATGGTGCAACTATCCAGACTGCACTCGACTATGTAATGGAGGAACCAAAGAGTGTGTTGGACTCTGCGGGAGGGTCAGGCTGCGGGTAGCTAACAATGAGTGGCAAAGTTGAGAGCTGGCCATTGTGGCCAACGATGAGGACATGGTTCTCCTCAAAGTAGTCGACAAGGGCATGTAGGTCAGGGAGGGTGAGCCCGCAACAGGTGAAGTCGGAGCACTGGCAGCATATATGCGGTCAACAGACATGTTGTGACACAATGGGAGCACTCACTTTGTCATGTAGCATGGGGTTGGGTGAAGAGGGGGAGGAGTCATCGAGCAAGGAGAAGCTAAGGGGGGAGGGTGAGTAGGGGAGGAGGGAGGGAGGAAGGGAGGGCACAGTCGAAGATGTCATTCCAGGAGAGCTGGGCCATGTGGGCATGCTTGTGATGGGGTGAAGCAGGAAGGATTGGGTGTGATGGATGCAAGATATATGATATATGAGACTGTTGAAGGAGTGAAATGGAGTGGCTGTAAAGGCAGATAAACAAACCTGTGAGGGGAACTGCTTGAGGGAACCCGTTAGGCACACGGGAGAGCAGAGGAAGGAACAATTACATTTAGAGGTCATTTGAGCCCAGTATATATACACAAGAGGAAGACATTATCTGATTGTACAGTATACCTATCAGATGATGTCTGAGTCGTGAGTCATCATCATAAGCTTCATGAATAAGTGTTAGTAAGATGGTAAACGGAACTATAGATAACTGTCAATATCATATGACAAGGGAGCAGAGTTCCGATACTGAATGGAGTACCGAATGGAGTCCGAATGGATACCGAGTGGAATGCCAAATGGAACTCATCATAATCAACTATCTATAGATAAGAAGAAAAGGAATGTAATCTACATATAGTAGCATAGCAGAACATAAGATAAGTCCTTATCAGGAGAGCCTGATTATATAACGTATGAAATAGTAGAAGTTCAACAGAGACCGAGCACATCTATTGGCCAAGTTGAACACAGATCTGGCAGAGTGATGGAGATGAAAGTGAATGGCACTGCTCTCCTGCCATGCTTCGATTTCCCTGCTGGGTGTGTCAATGACGACAGCGGATGAGCAGAATCGGACACAGTGTGCAATCGGGTGACAGGTGGGCAGCAACAATGGCAGGGATCAGGGGATGGAATGTTCAATGTCATGAGACTACCTCTTATATATGCAGGCCTCCAAGAGAAGTGGAGCCAGAGGTGCAAAGGTGTCAACAATTGTCGGAAAAGGAAGGAGCTACGTCACTCACTGATGTTGAGATGCCATCAATGGTGGGGATGTGTGGCGTGGTGAGCATTGCATCAACAACATCTTGTGGGTGGGTCATGAGGCTTTCCCAGACATTGCCTGAACGGCATCAACACTGGGTAGATCCAATGAGAGCCGGGCAGGCTCTGCATGTTTCGCGTCAAAGACCTCGCAGGCAACTGCGGGCAGATGAGTACAACAGAACAGAGCAGTCAGAACTCACCATCACATTTTTGTGCACTGCATACTACCCTACCAAACATATCCCAGCCATTCCTGAAGCTCTCTGACCTCTCCTCCATTCGCCATCACCATTCTCTGTCGCGTGCACATGCGAAAATCGAGATTTTGCGACCTGCAATTTTTGCCTTTTTCTCTATACCGGGTGCTGCGTCTTGACGAAGCAAATCAAACGGCGTAGTCACCGAGCTGATAATTAGAGAAATGAGTGAGAAAAAGCGAGTCTGAGCAAGAGGTCACAGAGGTCGTGTTGTGCAAACCTTTTGTGATTTTGGTGCTGCAACAAGACTTTTTCAAACAGCAATAACTCGTCACGCGATGTGATGTGGCTGAAGAGAGCGGCAAGGTGCCCAGCCTCGGACTAGCACCTCAAACCAGAGGTAGACTGTAGGGAATATGATGGGGATGAAATGACATTGCTATGTATTCTAAGTGATCAACATATAGTACCATTGCATTTAATCATCTTGCATTGTCTTGCATTGTCTTACAGATAGAGATAAGTCTTATAGTTAACTGTATGCCATGCCTTGCATGGTCTGGTCAGAGGCTGACAGACTGTGGGAAGTTTGTATTGGTCCGTCCGGCCATACATTAATCTTCCCTTTTTGCTGATGATGCTTGTTGCTGGAGTCCGGGTCGTTTTCCAGCACCAGACCACTCATGCACAGCGAGAACATGCCCATACAATGATCAGTGAATTTGTATACAGGTTTGAGGAGCTATACGTCCAGCGCAAGGTCTCCTGCATGCACTTTGTACCACAGTGCATGCATGCCATCCTCCACCATGCCACAGACTTTGAGCACATCAGCCCGCTCATCTGTACTTTGCAGTCCACTATGGAATAGACTATAGGTGATCTTGGGGCAGAAATAAGGCAACCAGGAAATGCCTTTGCAAATCTAGCACAGTGTGCTCTCTGCCGAGCACAAGGCGATGTATCTGGAACTCGACAGTGACAACGTCAGGCCATCTCTCCATGTTCCTATCTGTGAGCTTGGTGGTGGATATACTCTGCTACATCCATGTGATGATCACTCTTGCATTGTTTGCCCTTGCGAGGCCCGAGCAATCCTGTGCGACATGGCGACTGCCTGCAGAAATCTTCAAGGTATAGAGTCAGATGTAGATGACATCTGTATCCAATGATGGGCTTGTTGTTGCATCCCAAATGGTCAGATATGCTGCAGTTCATGGAAGGAAATCCCAAAAAAAGTCTCGCACATTGCACACAATGTGAAGGTGCAAATTTTGTCGCATTGGTCTGTATGATTGAACTGACTGTATGTATCATACAGTTCAAGTAAGGATCTACAATGACCTATGGTGAAGTGCTGTTCTACTTTCAGCTCAAAGCCAGCAATGGCAACTACAAGACTCTTGCACTTGTCTCTCAGTACAGTCCACCGGATCATGCATTGCTGGAGGCATCATCTAGCACTGTATGGGCTTGCCGTGCTGGTGGAGATGATTCACTCATGGTGATTAACATCAAGGACATTTTAGTGTGCTCTGCAATGATACTGTTCACACCCCCGGATTTTGACGTCTCCAAAATGAATAAGCTTTATTGTGCTTTGGACAAGCTGGGTGCAGACATAGACATTTTGGATGCCCCTAGAGCTGTGGATCCAGAGGACTTAGATACTGTACCAGGTCAATGATACACATGTGTACATGTAGAGTATTTTGTGTAGCAGATACAGTGGACTTCGTGTACAATTCTGAGGCAAATGTACCGGCAATGTATTCCACATCAAGTTATGCACCCACTGGACTTTACCTCCTGCCAGCTGCCGCTGCTGGTACTTGCAGCGGAGAACACTTCCTCCTTGGATTACCACTGTTCAATTCTGCTGTTTTTGGCTTCTACATGCCAGTAGGGCAGAGCACGGGTATACCCGGGGGTACCCCAAGGTAGACCTGCACCCTCACCCGGCAGGGGTAGGGACCTGCCACAGCAGGTATGGGTGGTCAACAGGTCAATGCGGGTCGGACGTGGGTTGCAGGTATGTCGCAGGTACATGTACAGCACATGGATACATCAAACATGTAGGGAATGATACATTGTACATAACAGTGCCCTGGCATAGTACAGACTACTCAGCACCATTATCAGCCTCAGAGGCGACTGCACACATGTCATCATCTTCAATGAGGCCAAGACGGCTCCAATCCACGAGGCACAAGAGCGCACGGATCAACTGTGCTGACATGCCATTGCAAATGTGGGGGAGGATGAGGCATCTGCAACTAAAGACACGTGCAACATCAGCAGATGTTGCTAAGAGAGTATTGTGAGTGAGTTGTAAGAAATAAGAGCATCCGAATTGAACGCACCAGGAATCGTGAGATAGCTGATAGCCATGCACGAGAGGTTGGGATACTTCCTGCATCGCTCATACCACCATGCAATGGGGTCGCTAGTACTCTCGACATTGTCTGTGAGGTATGTGCCTATCTCATTGGCAACCTTTGTGGGCTTCGGCAGCACGAGAGCTGGGAGATTATCGAACATATTCTTTGACTGTGATTGTGCAAACAGTGGAGACATGAGCTATTTGCCACTCAGAGGCTGCCATGAGCTTGCCTTATTGGGGTGCGCAGTCAGGCCACATGCCCTGATAAGGAAGTAGAGCCACCAGGGTGTTTTGCACCCACAGGTACTGTGGTGGGTATGCAGGTCAATGAAATGAGACCCCTACACCTACCCCAACTGTACCCCTACCCGGTGTTGAAGGAGTGAGATGTAGTGGCTGTAAGGCAGTGGAATGAACCTGAGGGATACTGCTCAAGGGAGAGGCCCATTAGGCACATGGGAGAGAGCAGGAAGGAACAATACATTAGAGGGCATCTGAGCCCCGTATATATACATGTGGGGAGACCATCAAGGGATGGTCGAGTCATCATGAGTCATCATCATAATCTATGTGAGTCAGTGTTAGTAAGACGGAAGGCCAGAACTCCTGGTAACCGGTAATATCATATGCTAAGGAGCAGAGGCCCAGAGGTCCATTATCTAATCTACTGAGTCAGGATGAGAGATAACAAGTCCTGCAGATAAGATAAGAGTGAAAAAGGAAAGTGAGCATACAGTAAGGTACATAGCGTTGCAGAACATAATACAAGTCCATATCAGGGAAGCCTGATAAGATAATGCCTGAAATGGTAGAAGTTCAACACTCCCACTCGTTCAAGACACTATGACCATGCCAGTTGATGTTCAAAGCTTCTCTATTCCAGAGAGAGGAATGTTCTTGGTCAATGCATCTGCAAGCTGGTCTTTGCTTGCAACAAAGAAGATATTGGTTTCACCCTTCTCATAGAATTCCCGAATGAAGTGATACCGTATTTTGATGTGTTTTGTGTGGTGGTCCACGGCAGGATTAACCGCAAGGAAAATGCTTCCTTGGTTGTCCAGACACAAGGGAGTAGGAGCAGTCATGTTGTCACCGAGCTCTTGTCCAAAGTTCCAAAGCCAGGCCATTTGACGGCTGAGGCGGCCTTGTACTCTGCTTCTGTTGAAGAGAGGGAAACAGTGGGTTGGCATCTGGAAACCCTAGAAACGACACAATTGGCCATGAGGAACACAAAGCTGCTTGTGGAGTGCCTCTCGTTGTGGTCTTCTGCCCAGTCCGAGTCCGAACAGGCAATTAATGTTGAACTTCTACCATTTCATACATTATCTAATCAGGCTCTCCTGATAAGGACTTTTTCTTATGTTCTGCTACACTACTATACATAGATTACATTCCTTTTCTTCTTATCTATAGATAGCTGATTATACCGAGTTCCATTCGGCATTCCACTCGGTATCCACTCGGTATCCATTCGGTATCCATTTGGACTCCATTTGGACTCCATTCGGTATACACTTGGTATCCACTCAGTGATCCGGATTACAATCTTATGATTACTCATAATCTGATTCATGATGACTCACGTAGTTTATGATTATGACTCGACATGACTCAGGCCTCATCTGATATGCTTACTGTATAATCAGATAATGCCTTCCTCTCATGTATATATACTGGGCTCAGATGCCCTCTAATAGAATAGTTCCTTCCTCTGCTTTCCTGTGTTCCTAACAGGACTCCCTCTAGCAGCTTCCCTCATAGGTTCGTTCACTAGCCTTTACAGCCACTCCCTATCACTCCTTTACAAAATTTAACCCAGAGTTGGAAGCACTGTCGTAACAAAGCGCATAGTCTTTTGTTCCCCTAAGGTAGTGCAAGACATATTGAGCTAGGTGCAGGTGTTGCTTCGACAGGTTCGAGGCAAATTTGGCAAGTCTCATTATGGAAAAAGCGAGATCAGGCCGAGTACTGAGCATAGCATCCATGATAATGCTCTGGTACTGAGTGCAGAACACATCTGTTGCGGTTTCCGTGCTCTTCTCCAAAACTGAACCAGCAGGTAGAGGTGTCTTTGCAGGTTTGCAGTTAGACATTTGGAACCTCTCCAAAACGGTCTGAACATATTCAGATTGATCAACTAAGATCTGTCACTTTTGATGATCACGATGAATCCTAAGTCCTAGAAAACATTCTACTGGTCCAAGGTCGGTCATCTGGTAGTCCTTCTTGAGATGACCCTTGACTTGCTCAATGAATGACTTAGAGTCGCCAAGAAGTAACAAGTCGTCGACATAAAGTACTACATAACAGACTTGACCATTGGTTTTACTAGAGTAGACATAAACACCAGCATCCGAATATGTCCAGATGAACCCTTGGTTCAAAAGGGTTTTGTGGATCTTAGTGTTCCATTGACTTGACACTTGCTTAAGACCATAGGTGGCCTTCTTGAGGAGGCAGACCCAATCCTCCTTGCCTGGAACTACCCAGCCTTCAGGCTGTTCCATGTAAATCTCCTCTTCAAGTTCACCATTGAGCAATGCTATCTTGACGTCCATAGAGTCCATCTCCCACTCTTCGAGTGCAGCATGTGCAAACATATATCAAAGTGATTCAAAACGAGCGAATGGTGAGAATGTGTCATGGTAGTCTTCACCCCAGACTTGAGTGAAGCCTTTTGCTACTAACTGGGCCTTGTACCGGCCATCATGCTTTCGTGCGTGCACCCATCTATTATTGACAATCTTCCTGTTCTTGGGATGGGGAACCAAGATCCAGGTGCCATTCTGCTCATGAGACTTCATCTCAGAGCCTTCAGTGGCATGCCAGTGGTCCCACTCAAGGGATTTCCTTGCATCTGAACACAAGGTAGGAACCGACTCGGAGTAGCTAGCTTCCTTGAGAGCCTGCAGTATCATAAATGCTTCCACACACTGATCTCCATGAGTATCAGTATGGCGGTCAATCCGAGCTGAAGGCTCATCACCATAAATGTTGTCCTTATTCCTGTTTGGATTTCTCCCAGCATTCTCATGTCTAGGGTGAGAATATTCAGGCTGAGGAGGTTGAACAGGTTCTGGGCATTGTGCAGGTTCAGGGAGCTGATGGCCAGGTTCTCCCATTGCTCCCAGTTTGTTGATGTCCTCTTGAACATCTTTGCTCTCTACCACTAGAGGAAGTGGTATATCAATCTGTTCCTCTTCATCATCCTCAGAATCAGAGTCTACAGGATCGAATAGTGGCGGTCCCAGATTCTTTGGGTTAGCCAAATCCTTGTGTGCCGGGAAGGAATCTTCATCGAAGGTCACATCACGAGACACAACGATCCTTTGACTGGAGGTATCCCAGAACTTGTAGCCCTTGGATCCTTGCTCATATCCAATGAAGATTATCTCGACTGCCTTCTTGTTGAGTTTCCCTTGTCTTTGTTCCTTTGGCACGTGCACAAATGCCTTGCAACCAAATACTCTGAAGTACAAAATATCTGGGACCGTGCCATCCCAGAGAGTTATCGGGCATTGCCATTTAAGGCATTGCATAGCCTGGTGATTGCAAATATGGACAGTGGTATCAACGGCAAGTTGCCAAAAACCGTGGCTTAGACCAGCATGGTGAAGCATAGCCATAGCCTTTTCCATGAATGTGTGATTCCAGTGTTCAGCTCGTCCATTTTGTTGAGGCGAGTGTGCTACTGTCTTCTGATGAACAATCCCATAGGATTTGAGACGGGCCATGAAAGTGTCAGAAGTGTATTCCCCCCTCAATCCGAGCGTACATTGATGAGTTTATGACCAGTAACATTCTCAGCCCATGCCTTAAAGTCCTCGAATGCTTGGAGCGACTCAGACTTATGATGAAGGTAATAGGCCCGTCCTAGACTAGTGTAATCATCCAGGAATGAAATGAAGTACTTAATACCACCATTGATTGCTTGGGTATGCATAGGACCATCTTCGTTGGTGTGAACCAACTCAAGACACTTGGTAGCATGTTTGTAAGACACGGGGAATGGGGTGATGAGACTTGCCCCATTGACATCCTTCACAAGGGGATTGATCCTCAACCCCCACTGGATCGAGACACTTGGTATGATCAGGTAAACAGCAAATAACTTCCTTGGACAGATGCCCCATCTGGCAATTCCAGATATGAAAAGGGGTAGACAGCAGTGCTGCCAATTTCCTGTCCAGGACATCCATAAATACAAGTTATTTAAGAAGTTGTATGGTGCTTCCATAACAACATTGCCAGAAACTTTGCCATGCGAAAATGGTTGGTCATAGATGACCATCTGACCTGAACCTTGAATGAGTGTATGTCCTGATTTCTCCACAATTCCAGTAGAAAACAAACAGCCAGAAGCCTGAGGAATATATGCGACATTAGATATGGTAATCATCATGCGCTCTGTACCAAAAACGACGGGAACCGTGTATGGTTTATAATCCCAGAAATATTCAAGTGAATTGATGAATGTCTGACTTGCTCCTGAGTCCAATGAGCCACACAATGCACTTGAATTGATGTGAATGAGACTTATTCACACCAGGGCAATAGAACGACGAGCTCAATTGTGCAGACCCAGTGTCAGCAGATGCGCCATTATGTACAACAAGAGATGAAGCCACTAAAGAACTAGCAGTACGAGGGGGACAGACTCTACATGAAGGGTCCGTACAAGCCTTGTACTTAACCTCCTCGACTTCTACCACTGAAGCACCTTGACCGTTGGATGAGGACGAACTGGACTGAGTGACCTTTGTCCCATCCGTGGTAGTGTGAACGACTACCATGTTTGCCTTTTTACCATTGCCTTTGCCACCCTTCCCTTTCCCCTTGCCCTTGATACCACCCTTCTGGGGGTGCAGGTGCGGGTACTTGATCCAGCATTGTTCGGAGCCATGCTTCTTGCCGCAGTGCGAGCAAGGACTGTTACCATTGTGTACTTTGACCTGGGACGTCTTCAATGCAGACTGTCCCATACCAGACTGGCGGAGAGATTCCTTGGAGAGAATCTTGCTGACGAGAGTCACACCACTATGTACAACTAGAGAACTGGCAGTACAAGGAGGACAGACTTTACATGAAGGGTCCATACAAGCAGTATACTTAACTTCAACCACTGAAGCACCTTGACCATTTGACGAGGACGAACCAGACTGAGTGACCTTTGTCCCATCTGTGGTAGTGTGAACAACTACCGTGTTTGCCTTTTTACCATTGCTGTTGCCACCCTTTCCTTTCCTCTTGCCCTTGTTGCCACCCTTCTTGGGGCACAGGTGTCAGTACTTAGTCCAGCATTGGTCAGAACTGTGTTTCTTGCCGCAGTGTGTGCAAGGACCGTTACTGTTGTGAACATTGACCTGGGAAGTCTTGGATGCAGACTGTCCCATACCAGACCAGCAGAGAGATTCCTCAGAGAGAATCTTGCTGACCAGAGTCTCAACCTTCAGCTCTTTGAGAACAGTTGTTGCCATGATAGCCAACACCATTGTCAAGTAACTGTCCGGGATTTTGACATCAGGAGGAGAGCCTGAGTTGGCCCATCCAATGTAATGCCACCATTGACAATGTCCTTGAGTATGGTTTGGATCTTTGAGATCTGATCCTGCATCAGCTTGTTGTCATCCATTTCTCTCGACTTGATGAGAGACGAAAACTGCGACCAAATGTATGCTGCATCTAGGGTACCAAAATGTGTTTTGAGCGACACCCACATGTCCTTCGCCGATTTTCATGACCTCAATGCCACCTACATTCTGATAGAGGAGGTGATGGAAGCTATTGTCCATGTGCATAAGAATGACACCCTTGGCTCTGGTGTTCGCCTTCTTGTAATCCACATCCTTGAGGTCACCAGCCTTGAGAGCCTCATCAGCTTCTATAAATGTAAGGTAGCCGAGCATCTGGCTCGACCAAACCTTATAGTCTGAGGACTTTTTGAGGACCAAAATGCTGTCTGCCTTCATGTCCAACATAGTGGTGGAGAGGAGATAAAATTTGAAGAAGTCTGAGACCTCTTCTTCTGAAATGGAGGGTGGTGGTAAACTTTCAAGAACAAAAGCGAGGTCAGGAGATAATGCTGGTTCCTCTGCTTCTTCTTGAGACAGTGCTAAGAGTTCCTCTACGTTGTCTGCTTTGAAGAGATTCAATAGATCTGATGGTAAAGTAGTAGGAACAAACAATGGAGATAGATTTAGAGGAGAAACTTCAGGAGTAGGAGAAAACACTCTAGAGCTGGGGATAGATGGGGACCTGTACTCTGGGATAGATGCAAGATGTTGCAGTTCAGGTTCAGAACCTTGAAAAAACTTGTGGAAGCAAATTCAGAATAAAGATTGGTCTCTTGCCAATTGTTTACCAAGATACCCCAGTCTGTACCTTTGGCGTATGGACCGGACCACCTATTCTTACAGACTGTGTCTTCACATGCCCAGGTCCTGTGGGTCGTTGATGATAGTCTTGTCTTTCAGAGAAGTCAAATAGGTGTGGTAGACCTTTGCAGTCAAATGGAGTTTCTTCTGCTGATGATTCTGCTGCTTCTGCTTCCAAGTTGTCATCTAGCAAATGCTCAGATGAAGCCACAATGTGATGCTTGACTTATATACATTCCAGTGTATGCAAAATAAAAATGCTAGGTATGCCGACCAAAGTACTACAAAACAATTCAGTCCAGGTAGCCCCCATTGGCTATGCTCGTTAGGTCCTTCATGACCTTTCTGTACCGCTTGACTAGCGGTTCCTGTGGAGTTGAGAATTCAATTGTGCCAATGCAGTGACAGGCCCACGAGATGCTGTCATGCTGTTGCTTAGACCACTTGTTGGCCTTGTTGAAGTTGTTGCTGACCCAATTGAGTTGGTCAGCAAAGCGGTGGAGAGTGCGCTGAGAATCTCCAAGAAGTGACTCGAAGAGGTACTTTTTGTCGAAGATCACTTGGTAGTGCTCAATGGTGGCACTAACCTTCTTCTTGAGAATCCCGACTACTTCTTCAGTTGACTTCTTCTTGAAGTTGGGAAGTGGGTGCGGAGCGGGAGCGGAAAGATGTTCAGCAAGTGAACGAGGCTGGGCGGCGGGGTTGGAGCAGATGGGAGTGGGGAGTGGGTGTGACTGGAATCACAAAACTGTTAGATCCTAGATCAGAGTTGATTGTGGTAGAGTCAGCATCAACAAACCTTTCTCTCAGGTCTTGTTGGAGGATAAACTTTGTGCAAACAGCGCGAAGGCCCACTGGAAATACAATCCTTTAGTGCTTTTGGCACTTCAGGTTGTCAAACACTAAGTCTATGATAAGATCAGCAAACTTGCTACACTGACTCCTTGGAGCATAGTCTTGAGAAGATCCTGCAGGGATAGAACAACGAGGTTTACGCATAGAGCGCAGGGCTCATAACCTGTTGAAGGAGTGAGATAGAAGTGGCTATAGAGGCAGTGAATGAACCTGAGGGTAACTGCTCAAGGGAGGAGCCCATTAGGCACACAGGAGAGAGCAGGAAAGAACGATACATTAGAGGGCATCCAAGCCCAGTATATATACATGTGGGGAGACCATCAGGTGATGGTCAAGTCATCATGAGTCATCATTGTAATCTACGTGAGTCAGTGTTAGTAAGATGGAAAGCCGGAACTCCTGGTTACTGGTAATATCATATGCTAAGGAGCGGAGGCCCGGAGGTCTGTAATCTAATCTACTGAGTCAGGGTGAGAGATAACAAGTCCTGCAGATAAGATAAGAGTGAAAAAGGAAGGTGAGTGTACAGTAAGGTACATAGTGTTGCAGAACACAATACAAGTCCATGTCAGGGAAGCCTGATAAGATAACACCTGAAATGGTAGAAGTTCAACAGACTCTGCCTGTTCAAGTCATTCCAGAGTGCCGTTCCAGGGGGAAGGGCGTGGAGGCTCTGTTGCCTTCACTGTCCTTATCATCAGGTTTCCAGTCTTCCAATCAATGGAAGGGTTCTCCTTGTTGAGCCAGGTCATCCCCAGGATGATGTTGTGCTTCCCAATGGAAGCCACATAAGCCTTCTGGACTTGCAGCTTGACTGCGTCCTTCCAGAGATACTTCAAGACTGTTGAACTTCTACCATTTCAGACATTATCTAATCAGGCTCTCCTGATATGGACTCATCTTATGTTCTGCTATGCTACTTACCATACATAGACTACATTCCTTTTGTTCACTATCTGTAGGTTAGATAGCTCACTCCAGACTGCACTGGACCTCCAGCCTCTACCAGCCTCCACTCCTTATCCATGTGATATCACCAGTAATCCGGATTACCGGACTTTAGGATGACTCATGCTGACTCACATAGTTTATGATTATGACTCTGTTGAACTTCTACTATTTCATACATTATATAATCAGGTTCTCCTGATAAGGACTTATCTTATGTTCTGCTATGCTACTATACGTAGATTACATTCTTTTAGATAGTTGATTATACCGAGTTCCATTCGGCATTCCACTCGGTATCCACTCGGTATCTATTCGGTATCCATTCGGACTCCATTCGGTATTGGAACTCCGCTCCCTTGTCATATGATATTGACGGTTATCTATAGTCCCGTTTACCGTCTTACTAACACTTACGATGATGACTCACGACTCAGGCCTCATCTGATAGGCATACTGTATGATCAGATAATGCCTTCCTCTCATGTATATATACTGGGCTCAGATGCCCTCTAATGTAATCGTTCCTTCATCTGCTTTCCTGTGTGCCTAACAGGACTCCCTCAGCAGTTCCCTCATAGGTTCGTTTCACTGCCTTTACAGCCACTACAATTTCACTCCTTTCAACAGACTCAACATGACTCAGGCCTCATCTGATATGCTTACTGGATGATCAGCTGATGCCTTCCTCTCATGTATATATACTGGGGCTCAGCACAGATGCCCTCAATATATTGTTCCTTCCACTGCTTTCCTGTGTGTTGAAAGGAGTGAAATTGTAGTGGCTGTAAAGGCAGCGAAACGAACCTAAGAGGGAAACTGCTAGAGGGAGACCTGTTAGGCACATGGGAGAGCAGAGGAAGGAACAATACATTTAGAGGGCATCTGAGCCCAGTATATATACATGAGGGAAACTGTCATGAGTCATCAGCATAAGCTACATGAGTAATTGTTAGTAAGACGGTGAATGGAACTATAGATAACCATCAATATCATATGACAAAGGAGCAGAGTCCCGAGGGAACCGGATACCGAGTGGAGTACCGAATGGATACCGAGAGGAAGCCGAATGGAACTCGGTATAGTCCGGAATAAGCTATCTATAGATAAGAAGCAAAAGGAATGTCATCTATGTATAGTAGCATAGCAGAACATAAGACAAGTCCTTATCAGGAGAGCCTGATTAGATAATGTATGAAACAGTAGAAGTTCAACACTGTGTGCCTAACAGGTCTCCCTCTAGCAGCTCCCTCTAGGTTTGTTCAACTGCCTTCACAGCCACTCCCCACACTCCTTTCAACACATGGTTGATCTAGTGTACTGGCTCTCACCCCAAGTGGACTTCTGCAGCATTCCCTATAGACTGGACACTAATTGTCATCATGACTTGCTTGTTATCCATGAATTGTTACTATAGAGTACCCAATAGATCTAATGTCATTCAATCTAAAGCAAATGACTGAGTACACTACTACGTTTATTGTCGGCAGAACCACAGTAAGACTGGCTATATTTGTGTTTATACTATCGGGCGTTCACAGGGGAGGTTTTTCCTGATGACCCCTGGTTCAGTAATGAGATATGGATATATAGTGGTAGTGGCACTTACTTTGCAGCCTACCAAACAATTATATCGAGGGCATCATCTAGTAGAGAGTCTAGCACGAACAGCTGCTGCACTACTCCCTCAAGCGGGAAAATTACAATCATGCTCAATTATAGGAGAATATAAAGACTACAAGTGATAGACAGCCTTCGCTGCCATATGTATTCGATTTCCTGGCTAGCCATAAGGCAGCGATCGTAGAGAAAGGCAATTGAGCGGAGGAGGAGGAGGAGGAGGAGGTGCGGGAATTAGGCTCGGGCCGGGCTACACTGGCAGGGATTCAAGGAACGCCCATTCGTCGAAAATGCCACCCTCCCGACCATTATGTCGGTCGACGACTCGTTTGTTGGGGACTGCCGGCTTTCATATCTCTCATTCATGTCTTCGAAAGGTGGTCTTGCTCAGGATGTAACGCCAGATGGGGTTGAAGCTGCCTCGAGGCCGCCCCGAAGCAGCCAACATTACTTGCGTCGTACCTGTGTACGTCTACCCACCCAATCGCATCAACCAGGCCTCACACCCTCTGTCATGCGGCACCGGGGCCCTGCACACTGAATGTGTGGCCTGGACGCAGGCTAATACGTACTCGTTGCATGAGCGAGACGCTACGTCCTTATCACATCCTCGATTGTCGACTCTCCCACCTGCGGTTCACGTTCTTCATGTCCTTGCCAGGTGATCCTGCATCCCCTTCGGAATCCCTGCTTTTCACGTAGGAAGAGTCTTGTGCGACAAGATGTCCACTGCGCTGCACTTGAACACTATCCACGACATCATCTCTTCCGTCGAGCGCAGCCACTCTTCGCATGGCATCTTCACGTCCAACTCCACCATGCGCAAGCGCGCTCGTTATCTTGTCTCGGAGGCGCATGCACTTCTGTCGATGCTCAGGTTCCGTGGGGAGATGAGTCGCGATGCGAAGGCAGAGTATGAGTATGTTTACTCCCGGTACGTCTCAGTATCGCTTTTTCCTCGTGAGAGCTCATCTCGCTTTGTCCACTTGGTACTGTGTCCTCAGCTATCAAGGAGCCATGCAAAACACGAACGCGCGCGAGCCACTGGAAGCCGCGCAGGACCTGTGGTCGTTCGCCCTGGTAATTATACCCTCTTACCTCCCACATACGCTCTCGCTGAGACGTATAATCAGACCCAAGCTAGGAACACTTCACACGACCTCATCACCCAAGCCAATCCCTCGTCTCGTGTCCATAGTACTCGCGACCTACATCGCGCACCACCGCCAGCCCCCGCTCGGGATAGGTCCACTCAGCAACACAACAGCTCTCCTGTAGTCCCTCCCCGGCTCCCCCCTCGCGTCAACTTCGACCTCAATCCCCCACACGACCGTGACACGCATCAGCGCTCTACGCGCGAGAAGTACTATGTCCCACCCCGCCTCGACTTCAACCTTGAGCCCCCGCACGACCGCGACACGCGCGGGAGATACTACGTCCCGCCCCGCATCAGGTTTCCCCAACCTGCCCCTCTGGCGCAGTCTCAATCTCGGCCGCAGCCTCAGCATTGCGCACCCCCACCGGAACCCATGTCTGCCGCTTGGCCCCCGCCTCCTCCACCCTTCTCGTATATGCCGATGCCGATGGCTATGCCTGTGCTGAGTATGATGCCTGCTGGTATGTCATTACACCGGCGTTGAGAGTATATGCGCTAATCGGATATGGTAGGGCCCCCTGCGATCCCGAGCGCATGGGCTGCACCACCTCCGATGCGACGGTAGCATCACTTGGTAAACTTGCGGTGCTGCTGTTATTTTTCATGCATGCCATGAACGTGGATAAACAATGTGTTTATGATATTGGTGCTAATTGCTATGTCGTCTCGATTATCCAGTGTGTAGTCCGTCGCCACTATGCGACTCATTCCTCAGCCGTAGAGCAGTACAAGAGCAGAACTACAGACAAGCTGTCTCGCAGAAAAGGTGTGTACACATTGCAAATTGTACACTATGATACATTGCAACCTATAGCTGAAGGCGGCAGATGTGTTCAGGTCGGCACGTTCTACAACGGCTCAGACATGGTCAGTCATTGAGACGTGCACAAGTGACGTCAACACCGCCGGCTCGCCCAATGGTTGCAACAGTGCAGCGTTCTTCTCCCTGGCTGCATTATGCTCCTATGCATCAACCGCAATCAGTCAGCTTTGCCGCGATCGCAGAATAGGCTTCAGCGGTGACGCGCCTCGACTGAGTCCCAGCCGATAAAGATGATCCCAGTCCAGATGCCTTTCTCTGTCTTGATCAGGGAGTACCGGCCCTCACGCGCCGTGCTCTCCGCAGCCTGAGCATCCACGATATCCTGTTGAGCCTTCTTATAGTGTTCAAGGTCGTCGACAATCTTTTAGTTCCACGATAGCCTGCGATACCCCGGTACATTGTCAGCTCGTCCGATGCTAGCGCTCGCCATCACCAAGCACGCACAATCTCAGTGACTCGCGCGTCCGTCGTCGCCTTGGGGAACGGCCTGGAGCTCGCGTCGCGCGGCAGGAAGTACGAGACGGGCTCCTCGGTCATGATTTGGCCGACCTCCTTGGCGTAGTCGCAGACGTCGGAGGGCCACTTCGCGAGGAAGCCCTTCGGCGTGATTGTCTCATAATCTGACCTTCTCGTGTCAGCCGTAACAGAGCACGTCGTCTCGGCCGGTGGAGAGGACGTACGGATGATCCAGTACAGCTTGCGCGGGTCCTCAGCGGCGACGCCGTATGTCTGCTTTGTGTGTCCTCCGATGGCGACGTCGTCGCGTATCTTCTTGAAGGATGGATGCGCTGTGGTGACGCCCTCCTTTAGGTTACCGACGACGAGCTCGACTATGGGCAGCGACATCTCCGGTGCCTGCTGTGTGCGTTGGGGATCAGTGCTGGTCCCCGTCTCTGTGGGGTTGGGTATATATATGCCTTCTAATAATTGTACGTCGGAAACGGATCGATCGCACAATTGGGTGACCAAGACTCCCGGTTCTGCGCTGAATCATCAATTCCAGGATTGAATCGGCGTTGCGTGAGCAGCCCCAGCGCGAGCGGAGGTAAGTGGGTATGCGAGATTTCAAGCATTCGGAGAGCTCACTTCACTCGCAATCATACATTGTAAGCGCGTCAATGCCGATGTCGGGAGGCTTGACTGTAGGATGACAGCGGTGTTGTCGGACGCTTGTCTTCCGGCGTGGTCCTGTCTACTTCGCCACAGAAGGCGCTCGTATTCACAGGTCTGGCGCATGACAATTCGGCTCATGATGAGTACGGAGTCGCTTGTGGGCCACCGTGTGAGGATATCTTGATGTTCTATAGCTTACCGCGAGCCGTTGTATATCATATTTTTTTGAATCCAGTTCACGTCTGCGAGGGCGGAGCCCTATGTAGACGAGGCTTGTACAGGGGGTTGTGGATCAGATGACACTCGATCCGGCGTTAGTTGAGTCGAGGGCAACGCCATCGAGAAATGTTCGTATTCTTCCACATCTACCGGGTACCTTGATGTCACGCCTGTGCGTATTGCTTTTGCTTCAGGACTCCTCACAAACACCCGAATGCCAGTGTGTTGTTGGACTAGCACGTATCTGTCATAGTCATAGATGTACACCGTGTCAATAGCAGCAGGCTTCCACAGCTCGGCATTGCAATAGATAGGCAGACCTTTAACAGGCAACACAGATGCTGTGATAGCTATGTGAGAGTTACATCTATTGCGACCCCAGCCGCTTTACGGCGTCGGCGCTGCATGCATTGGTCTCAGGCGAATCATCCAATGACATCTTTTTTTTTTTTTTTTTTTGAATCCATTTAGCGTCTGCGAGGGCAGGGCCCTATGTAGACGTGATTCGTACAGGGGGGGGCAGTGACTACTGGGGTGGGTGCTGTCTGTGTCAGGCTGAGTAAGCACCCTCCGCCAAGGCGGAGGGAGTGGGGAGGCATGTACCGTAGGATAAAGTAATACAGTATGTGCGGTGATGAGGGAAAATGGGGTCGTGATCTAACGTGCTCGGTCTAATCGTGTGATGTTCTTCGACTGCGTGCGTTGGGGGGAAACGGGGGGGAGGGGATGGGTGAAGCATCGTGCGGGGGGGGGGGGGGGGGGGCACGTAAATCGTGTGTGTGCTCGTAGTGGATTGATCGTGTAGGGGAGGGCTCGGAGTCCATCATAAGGTTTAACTGGTGTCGGGTAGGAGAAGGTCGTCGTAGGTCGCCGCGAAGCGGCGAGTGTCGTGGATAAACCGGAACAAGGGCTTCATGGCTTTGGGGTCTGTGAGGAGGTACTGAAGCGAGGTAGCAGGGGGTCCCAACTTGAAGTACATGCGCGCTCGGGCCTCCTCATATTCAGGGCAGTCGAGGATGAAGTGCGCCACCGTTTCGCGTGCCTGCTCGCATTTGGGGCAAAGGTCGGTATCAGCCTTGGTGATGCGGTGCAGGTGCTGGTTGAGGGGTGCGTGACCGGTACGTAGCTGGATGAGGAGGCTGGCTTGTCGTCTGGGGAGGGGCGCTATGAGTAGTAGAAACTTCTTTGAGGGGAGGTTCGGGTCGATGCGTGCCGCGCGCATAGCGCGCGGTGACTCCTCCCACTCGGTAGTCGCCGCCTTTTTGAACACATCGTTGAGTGCCTGTCTGACCTTCGAGAGGCTGGCAGGCAGCGGCCCCTTAGTTAGCCATGGGGGGAGCTCGGCATGTGGGCTGGCTTCCTTCCGTGCTGCTCTCTTCGCCTCTGCGTCTGCGCGCTTGTTCCCGTCAAGGTTGCGGTGACCCGGGACCCACCGGAACGTGAGTTTCAGGCCGGGGTGACGCTGCCGAAGCTTTTCCAGGCTGGTAAGGAGTCTGTCTAGTAGGTGGTGCGCTGGGTGTGGACGACGGTTCTGGATGGCTAGTAGGCAGGGAGTGTTGTCTGCCGCGCAGGACGCCGCGCTGGCACTGATGAGCTGTAAGAGGAGGTGGATGCCAAGGATAAGACCGACGATTTCGGCCTCATACACTGAGTGTCTCGATGAGGGGCCGAGGTGGTAGCGTAAGACAATGGGTTGTTCCTCGCCTTGTTTGTAGAGTACCGCTGACGCTCCGACTCCGCCATCGCAGTCAGAGCCGTCCGTGTAAATGCGGTGGCCCGGTCTAGCCAGCCAGCTTGTTTCGCGGTTGGCTGCGCTCTCCTTGTCTCGCGCTATCTCCACTGGGAATGGTGGGCGCCAGCCGGGAGGGAGTCGTACTGCTTCGATGGTCTCTATGTCGTCGGGTCTAAGGTCGTATGCGGCGAGCACTTCGTGCATAGGGCTGCGGTGGCGCTGCACCATCTTCGACGCTCGTCGTACGTGGGAGTATAGGGGGTGGGACGTGGGGAGGGAGCAAAGTCGTGTGGCTTCGCGCGCGATGTGCGCGTCTACTAGGAGGTGGAAGGGGGGCAGGTTGAGGTGGGCCTCGAGGATGTCAGTCGCCGTTCCGCGCATCGCACCCGTGATGAGAACGCATGCCTGTCGATGAATGCGAGTGAGCTTGCGTATGGTGCCGACTGACCCGTATGTGCGTGTACGGCCTGCTAACTTCCGTTGAGGGACAATCCAGATGCTTGCCGCGTAGAGCATGGCGGGGAGGAGCATTTGCTTGTACAGGGTCAGTACATGCTTGGCCTTCAGCCCATTCTTGGGTCGCGCGAGCCTTCCGAATTGTTGTATCCATTTGGTGCCCTTCGCCAAAGCGTAGTCGACATGCTGTTTGAATTTGAGTTTGTTGTCGACCAGTACCCCGAGGAACTTCGCGCAGGTAGACGGCTTCACCACGCCCGCCGGGAGGGCTAGTTCAGGTCCCGGGTCATCTGCCTTGAGTCTTGGGTCGAAGTGTACGAGCGCCAGTTTGGGTACGTTGAAGAGTGAGTTGCTGGAGCGGGACCAGTCGAGGGCGCCGCCGGGTTGGGTCATGTAGCTCGACAGCTCCGTAGTGGTGTCCTGCAGGGTCTTCCCTATCGTTACTGCCGCCACATCATCAATGTAAGCTACTGCCTTCGTGTTCGCAAGGGAGTTAGCGGATTCCACGAGCAACAGGTTATAGATTTTGTAGAGTATCACCGAGAGTGGGCATCCCTGGTCGATCCCGCTAATGATTTCGAAGAGCTGGGAGACAAAGTCGTCGAAGCGCAGTCGCGTATGCCTACCCCGGAGCTTCCGTCGGAGCCAGTTCACGATCGCGGCTGGGATGCCGAGTTTGCGCATACGGTGGAAGAGTCGCTCGGGGATTGCACTTGGGAAAGCCGCTTCTACGTCTAGGAACAGTATTGAGGCAACTTTCTTGGTCCTCCAGGCGTCGCGTATTGTCTTTGTGATGAGGTGTAGGGAGTCCGTTGTGGTGCGTCCTGCACGCCCTCCGAAGTGGTGGTTTGGTAGAAGGCTTAGTCGCTCGACGTGGTATTCGAGGGTGTCGGTGACGCAGGAGGAGAGGATCTTACCCATGCAGTTCATGAGGGCAATGGGGCGGTAGGACTTTGCCAGGGAGTAGTCAGAGCGGCCGGGCTTGCGGAGTACCACCGTTGTTGATTCCTTCCATGCGGCAGGGTAGTAGCTGAGGTCGAAGGTAGCGCGGTAGAGTCGGCCAAGGTATGGTAGGAGGAGGTCGGCGCAGCGTCTGTAGACCTCGTTGGGGATCCCGTCTGGCCCCGGGGCTTTGAATTCCTTGAGGCGTGCGCATACATCCGTGATCTGTGTGTCGGTGATACTCGTGAATTCGAATGCATCCTCTGGGTACGCTCCTCGGAGTTGGCGTGCGGCCGCTTGCGGCGGTGCCGGGAAGAATGTCTCGTAGAAGATCTTCCCCTTCTCCTCGCTCTGCCGTGTAGGGGTGTCGCTGCCCGGGCGGCGTATTGGTGGTATGCTACTGCGGCTGCCATCGCTGGAGCCCGCGCGGACGTACTTTCCGATTGTCCACACCGACCTCATGTCCGCTTCCGATATCCATGCCTCCCAGTGCTCCCGTTTTGCGCGTCTGATCCGTTCGCCGTATCGGTTGCGTAACTTACGGTACTCCTTGTGTATGGGGTGTTGTGGGGTGTCTCGAAGCTTGTAAGCCGCACGGCCTGACCAACTCACCTCTCGGCGCATGTCGTCGAGTTCCTTGGAGAACCACCTCTTCGCGTAAGGCGGTGGTCGCGTCTCTGGTACCTCCTCGTCGATGGTGTCGTGTAGTGCCTGGAGGAGTCGTGTATGAAGGTCGTCGAAGGCGTCAATCGATGGGATGTTGCCGTCAGGGTAGGGTACGTCCTCGACGAGCCGTATCGCCAGGTTCTTGCGGAAGCTGGGCCAGTCGGTTTTGCGAAAGTTCCGGAACGTGTTCTGCGCCGCGTGGGGGACGTTCACCTGGAGTTCCGTGACGACGGGGTAGTGGTCGGTGCATGGGGGGCGTAGCTCCGGTGCAGTGCGGCATCGGACGAGTGATCCCGCCAGCTCTGGGGAGGCGAAGATGTTGTCAGGCCGGGTATGGTTCTTCAAGTTCGCGGCCTCAAGTGTGGGCGTGGCAGGGGGAAGGAGCATCTGGAGGTCGAAGACGCTTAGTAGGTTCACCAGGGGCTGGGCCTCATCCAGGTACTTCTCTGTGAGGAGGTGGGTGTTTCTCTCATCCTCCCAGATGGGGTGGTGGCGGTTGAAGTCGCCAAGCCAGATCACCTGTGGCTCGTCGAGTTGCTGCTCAGGTTGGTCGAAGACAGCACGAGTCGCCCGCGCTAGCGAGTTGAGCGCTCTTCGAGAGTCCTGGGGGTTGTAGACGTTAAAGATGTAGATCGTGCCCGTGTCGTAAGTCAGCGATATCGCAGTGATGTCAGGGTCATTAACTGGGATGGCGGCCCACCCGTTAGTGGCTATACATGTATGGATTAAGGTGACTGAGCGTGTGCGCGTGGGTGAGTCTTTGTGCTTCGGGGGGTAGATGACGCGCCATTGTTGCGAGGCTCGAGTGTTATTAAGGAAGTCAATATGGGGCTCTTGGAGAAAGACTAGGTCGAAGTCCGCTACGTTATGGAGTAGCGCGGATTGGCTCGTGTTTGATTTGTTGACGTTGAGTTGAACAAAACGTAACAGTGTTGCGTCGCCAGGCATTAGGTGCTGGGGGAGGGGTGACTTACGGAGGGTGTGCGTGGTCGCGAAGGGAATAGTCGGAGGCCGCCGTCGAGTGTTAGGGTAGTCTGGCGCCATCCCGGTGTCTCTTGCATACTGTAGGTGCGGGGGCGGCGCGGCAGTTCAGGGTCGGGGTGGTGCCCGCGCTCAGGGCCTAGCGGAGTGTTGTTGGCCCCGTGTGTTGGGGGGCGCATCGCGCCCTCAGGTGATTGCGACCGGGTGCGTGAGCGGGAGCGGCGACGTCGTCGATACCTACTGTTCGGGGGCACATCGCGCTTGTTGTAGTGGGTGTCAGCGTCGTCAGACCAAGAGAAGGGGGTACGGTGGGAGTCGGGGGCATCCAAGTGGTGGCGAGGGGGGAGCTCCGATCCGTCGAGGTGATCCCATGTCCTCGGGTCATCCGCCATGGGGAAGAAGCGGTAGCGCTCGAGGGTGTTGGCCTTCTGTACTTTGCGTGTCGCTTCCATGAAGGCGGGGCACTTACGGTCCCACGACGCGTGATCTGTGGTTTGGCAGTTGACGCAGCGGCGGGTGTCTTCAGTGCATTCCTGTGTGGTGTGGAGGCCGCCGCAGGTGCCGCAGACGTCCTCGATCATGTCACAGTCGCGTGCCATGTGTCCGGGTTCGAGCTTCTGGCAACGGAGGCAGCGACGGGCCTCCTTTCTCAGCTTCTCCACTGGAAGTCGGAGGCCCATGATCGAGAGGCCGTTCATGATGGTCTCGTTGGCTCGCTGAGGGGTGCTAAGTTTAAGTATCAGATGCGCGCGTTCCTGTCCCGGCCTGCGCTTTGCAACTGGCTTGATCCAGTGCGCCGCTACTACTTCCCCTTTATTCCAGCCGTTCTCTCGCTCCATGTCATGGAGTGTCTGCTCGTTCTCTGGGCGTAAGTGTGTAGGCGCGTTTCGGACCAGGCATGCATAGTACTTAGCGCGTATGACCGCGTCGAGGCCGAACTTATCGGTGAAATGGCGCATGTTCTCTGGTCTCTGTAGCCAGCTCGCGCCCTCCTTCGTGTTGACCTCATACAGGAGCCCGCCTTGGTCCAGTCGCTTCACTGTGAGGAAGCGTAGGCCGTCCGGGGGCGGGTGGTTGTCAGCGCGCATGAGGTCGAGGGCGACCATCGCCTTCTGAACGTACTCGGCCGCTGTCAGGGGGGCCGCCGCTGCTGCGCCGTCGTCGGTCTTCTTGATGTCTATCAGGACCTTTCGGAACTGTGCTTCCTGCCTGGCGATGGACGTTGCGTGCGATGTCGGGAGAACGTGCATGACTGTCGCGGCGTAGGATGGTCGCGCTGTAGGGGCCGTGCTTGCCATCGGTTGCGGGGCCTCCGCCCTGGTTGTAGTCGCGTCGAGACGTCCCAAGCTTGTTGTTAGTTCAGCTTGTAGGGTACGCACCGCATCCAGCTCCTTGGTGAGCCGTGCGTGGCCTTCCGCCAGACCGCGGATCTCTTTCGACAGGGTCCCGACTGCCCCCACCAGCTCCAACTGCGCCCTCTCCTGCCCGTCTAGTAGCTCCTCTTGTCGCCGTTGTTGTTCCTCTCGCTGTCGTTTAAGTTCCTCCAGGTCTTCATGTTGCTCACCTCGGATCACCATCGCTGGTTTGAGCCTCTCCCACACTGTGGTGGCCAGGTTGTCGGCGCGGACGTCCTGTGCGTAGACCGCGAAGGCGCAGATGACCTCGATGGCCCATGCGCCGAGCTTAGCCTTAGGCATCGCTGCGAAGTGCAGGAGGCCGGTTGTCAATGCTTCGCTACTCACTCTGGTGTCTTCCGGGATCAGCTGCCACTGGCTTAAGCAGTCAGTCGCCGCGTCCGGTGTCGCTCTCATCTTATTCATTGCGTTGCTGACTTCCAGGGGGAGTTGTTTGGACGTTGGCACTTTCGTCATCGCGTCTAGGTTGACGCTCGCAGCGCGCGTGTTTGGCGTTGCTCTGCGTGAGCTGTCGCCCATGGGGACTCGAGGCTACGTTGTGTAGGGTTCTGACTATCTCGAATAGGACCGTGACTGATGTAAGGAGCTCTTAGAGTATGTAGTATTAGACCCAGGTGGTGCCCCACGTCCGTTAGACCCCTCCTCTGTTGGGTCCGGAGCGTGGGAAAGTTTTGTAGACAGTGGGCGTTAGAAGCAAGAGAGGATCCCCCAATGACATCTTAATCATACTGTGCAGACTAGACCAAGGGGGAAAAGAAAACGATGGAGATGAGACCAGAAGCAAAATCGAGGCTAATCAATGCGAGTCGCACATCATGCGCTCTCCAGCGCGGCCATATCTACCAGTTCTGAACCTTGCGCTGCCTCCGTGCTCACGTCGAAACTTTCCATCTCCTCAGACTCGTCGCCTGCGCCTAACGCGCCGAAGGATTCACCGAGTACATGGGAATTGAACCGGAGCTCGGACAATGACGCAATAGTGTCCGAAGTCGCTGAAAGCGCGTTGTTCCTCAGTCCTGGGCCTATGGTTATCCGAAGGGCTGTACGGCGAAGGTTAAGGAGGAACCGCGAGAGGACGACCGTCTCGAGCCTGAAAGAATGAGTAAGTGACTGATTGTGATGCAGACGCTGTAGTCCGCTCCCCTATAGGCACAAGAAACACTTGAAAACACTCGTGGCGATAGCCAAGTCTTACTTCATGGCAATTGCCACTGGCTCGGGATGGAAAATATCAGCCGTAGAATCTCCATGGGAAACTAGTACTGTATGGAGATGTCGATAGTGCGCAGAGTCAGGGGCCCAGTTGGAACGACAGAATACAAGTGGGCGCTATACAATTGCAAAATTCATCCCCATGGTACCCTTCTGTCGTTAGTGATACCAGCCTTCCAGTCACCTGTCATCGTGACTGGTGGGTCGTTAGATCGCTCACATTGCGGCGTTTTTCCGTGTTGCATTTTTGAGTCAGTGAAGAGCATCGGGAGTGCTCATATGACACACCAGTGGGCCGGTCTTTTGATAGTATCAAAGTCAAGTACAATCATCTAAACATTAGAAATCACCTACGTAAGACATACGTACGTCGCCGTCTCTGCGCACTGGCGGTACTTGGAACCCGGAAGACAAGTGCTGCCAATGTGTTCTCCGAGTCGATGGACTTCGCTGCCGACACATGCCACATGACAGCCTCGGCGATCACTCAACGCCTCGGGGACTGCCCTCGACGCGCGGTCGAGCGGCAGGCAGCTTGAACTACGGACGTCGGATTGGACATCTCGGGCTGGCGTGGCGCAGCCGTTGGCCGCGCGTCACCGGCTGGCTCATACTCTGTCGGACATCAGGGGGCTGGCAATGGTATATAAACAAGACAAAGAGTAGGCCAGAGTACGCTTCAATTCACTATACTATCTCGAGCTTTGCCACCTCGACTTTACCGCATCTCAAGTTGAACATCATGACCGTCAACACCACAAAGCTAGGCGGAACCGCATCCGACGTGACCGTTGCAAAAGTCGTGGTATGTCTTCAGTGCAGGGTTTGCTGCCATCCTGCACATCGAGGCTGATGAGACTGGCATAGCATGATTTGATGATGATGACGTGCGTCCTTTCCCTCATATAGTAGAGTTTTTTCTGATGTTCCATGCATAGATGGCGTGGCTCCCAGCCGGTGCCCGACGAACAGTGCTTCGAAGCCATCAAAGCTGGTATCGACGCCGTCCCAGATGGCGCGAAGATGCTCCTCAACAGCGGTGAATTCTACGCCAACGATCTGGGAACGGGTAACCTAGAGCTCCTTGCCCGCTTCTTCGACAAGTACCCCAGCTATGCGGACAAGACCTTCCTATCCGTGAAGGTGCGTCGTGAAAAGTGCTTAGTCGTGCCGCACGACCTCCAACGATGGCTTTGGAACACTAGGGCGGGGTCACCATGCGTGGTCCGGACGCGTCACCAGAGAACCTCCGGCGCAGCGTCGATAACATCAATGCTGCCCTCCGTGGGACGAAGAAGCTGGACCTATTTGAGTGTGCGCGTGTGGATCAGAAGATCCCCGTCGAGGAGGCGATCAGGACGCTCGCCGGTCTCATTAAAGAAGGCAAATTCGACCACATTGGCATGTCGGAATGTCGGGCGGATACGCTGAGGCGGGCACATGCAGTAGGTCCTGTATGCCCACCCTGCTAGCGACCGACTCACAGGTATCTTAGGTCCACCCGATTGCGGCTGTAGAGATTGAAGTCAGCCCTTGGTCGTACGGAGAAGAGGCAAAGAAAGTTATCGCCGCCTCGCAAGAGCTCGACATCGCGGTAGTCGCTTATTCGTACGTTCCCTACCTAACTTTCTGGTGGCTGTACGTGCTCAAGCTACAAAATCCAGCCCTCTTGGTCGTGGTTTCCTCACTGGGGCAATCAGGAGTGTCAACGACTTGCCCGAAGGCCGCATCTTGACCTCGTACCACCATCATGTCCGATAGACGCCCACCACTATCGCCCACGTCCCCCTTCCCCCCCGCCCACAGCGAGGGCCCTCCTGCCGACAGCACCCCCTCGACCGCTCGACCCGGTTCGAAGAGTGCCTCCGTGGCAGGCACTATTCGAACCGCGGAAAACCTCGCTAGCCCTAGTGGCAGTGAAAATAATGCCCAAGCGTCGGGCAGTATCCACACGTCCTCGTGGCGTGACCGTATCAGGGACAGTAATGGTTCTCCCTCCGGGGAGGATCGTGACCCCCCTTCAGATATTGGGCAATACGCGCAGGCCTTGGTTGTGAACAGTTCAGCGGTGCTACCTTCGGCGCCGTTGTCTGTCCCTTCCTGGGGCCTTGAGCGAAATAAACCCAAAGTAATTGCAGACGCTCAGGGAGCTGTGCGTGAGAATAATATGCCCCAGAAAGGCAGTACATGCGATGATCATGAGGCTTTGCCTCGTGCTCATCAACTTCCCGCTGGTGTCCCGTTGTGTGACAATGAGGTCAACAGATTAAGTAATGTTCCCATCCCAGGGAATATGGTTCCCACCACTGTAAAGGTGGTGTCTCAGACCAAAAGTAACACAGTATTTGTCGAAGGAGTGAAATGGAAGTGGCTATAAAGGCAGGAGAACGAACCTCTTGAGGGAATCTGCTGAGGGAGTCCTGTTAGGCACACAGGAAAGCAGAGGAAGGAACGATACATTAGAGGGCGTATCCAGCCCAGTATATATACATGTGTGAGACCATCACCTGATGGTCGAGTCATGATGAGTCATAAGCGTAATCTACGTGAGTCATCGTTAGTAAGACGGAATCCGGAACTCCAGGTAACCGGTAATATCATATGCTTAAGGAGCGGAGGCCCGGATGTCCGGTATCTAATCTACTGAGATAGGACGAGAGATAATCGAGTCCTATAGATAAGATAAAGAGCGAAAGAGAGTAAGCGTACAATACGATACGTAGCGTTGCAGAACATAATACAAGTCCATACCAGGCAAGCCTGATAAGATAACGCCTGAAATGGTAGAAGTTCAACACTCCCACTTGTTCAAGACGCTATGACCATGCCAGTTGACGTTCGAAGTTTCTCTATTCCAGAGAGTGGAACGTTCTTGGTCAACGCATCTGCAAGCTGGTCTTCGCTCGCAACAAAGAAGATATCGGTTTCACCCTTCTCATAGAATTCTCGAATGAAGTGATACCGTATTTCGATGTGTTTTGTGCGGCGGTCCACGGCAGGATTAACCGCAAGGAAAATACTTCCTTGATTGTCCAGACACAAAGGAGTGGGAGCAGTCATGTTGTCACCAAGCTCCTGTCCGAAGTTCCTAAGCCAAGCCATTTGACGACATGCATCAGAGGCTGCTTTATACTCTGCTTCTGTTGAAGAGAGGGAAACAGTGGGTTGGCGTCTGGAAACCCAAGAAACGACACAATTGGCCATGAGGAACACAAAGCCGCTTGTGGAGTGCCTATCATCGTGATCTTCTGCCCAGTCCGAGTCTGAATAGGCAATTAACCCGGAGTTGGAATCACCGTCATAACAAAGCGCATAGTCTTTTGTTCCCCTTAGGTAGCACAAGACATATTGTGCGAGGCGCATGTGATGCTTCGACGGGTTCGAGGCAAACTTGGCGAGTCTCGTTATGGAAAAAGCGAGATCAGGCCGTGTACCGAGCATAGCATACATGATGCTACCAATGACGCTCTGGTACTCTGTACGGAATGCATCCGTTGCAGTTTCCATGTTCTTCTCCAAAACTGAACCAGCAGGTAGAGGTGTCTTTGCAGGTTTGCAATTAGACATTTGGAACCTCTCCAAAACGGTCTGAACGTATTCAGATTGGTCGACTAGGATCTGTCGCTTTTGACGATCACGACGAATCCTGAGTCCTAAGAAACGCTCTACTGGTCCAAGATCGGTCATCTGGTACTCCTTCTTGAGATGATTCTTTATTTGTTCAATGAACGGTTTAGAGTCTCCAAGGAGTAATAAGTCGTCTACATAGAGGACTACATAGCAGACTTGACCGTTGGTTTTACTGGAGTAAACGTAAACTCCTGCATCCGAATATGTCCATATGAACCCTTGGTTTAGAAGAGTTCGGTGGATCTTAGCGTTCCATTGACGTGACGCTTGCTTAAGACCATAGATGGCCTTCTTGAGGAGGCAGACCCAATCCTCCTTGCCTGGAACTACCCATCCTTCTGGTTGTTCCATGTAGATTTCCTCTTCAAGTTCACCGTTGAGGAATGCTGTCTTAACGTCCATTGAGTCCATCTCCCAGTCTTCGAGTGCAGCATGTGCAAACATATATCTCAAAGACTCAAAACGAGCGACTGGAGAGAATGTCTCGTGGTAGTCTTCACCCCAGACTTGAGTGAAGCCTTTGGCTACTAACCGGGCCTTGTACCGACCATCATGCTTTCGCGCATACACCCATCTATTCTTAACTATCTTCCTGTTCTTGGGACGGGGAACCAAGATCCAGGTGCCGTTCTGCTCATGAGACTTCATTTCAGAGCCTTCGGCAGCATGCCAGTGGTCCCACTCAGGGGATTTCCTTGCGTCTGAACGCGAGGTAGGAACCGATTCAGAGTAATTGGCTTCCTTGAGAGCCTGCAGTATCATAAACGCTTCCGCTCGCTGATCTCCATGAGTATCAGTTCGTCGGTCGATCCGAGCCGGAGGCTCATCACCATAAACGTTGTCCCTATTCCTGTTCGGGTTCCTCCCAGCATTCTCTCGACGAGGGCGAGTATATACTGGCTGAGGAGGTTGAACAGGTTGAGGACGTTCTGCAGGTTCAGGGAGCTCTCTCTCAGGTTCTCCCACTGGTTCCGGTTCGTCGATGTCCTCATAAACATCTTCGCTCTCTACCGGTAGAGGAAGTGGAATTTCGATCTGTTCCTCGTCATCATCCTCAGAATCAGAGTCTACAGGATCGAATAGTGGCGGACCCAGAGTCTTCGGGTTAGCCAAATCCTTACGTGCCGGAAAGGAATCTTCATCGAAGGTCACATCACGAGACACAACGATCCGTCGACTGGAGGCATCCCAGAACTTGTAGCCCTTGGAGCCTTGCTCATATCCAACGAAGATCATCTCGATTGCCTTTTTATCGAGTTTCCCTTGTCTTCGTTCCTTTGGCACATGCACGAATGCCTTGCAACCGAATACTCTGAAGTATGAGATATCTGGGACCGTGCCATCCCAGAGAGTTATCGGGCATTGCCACTTAAGGCGTCGCATAGGCTGGCGATTGTATATATGGACAGCAGATTCAACTGCTAGCTGCCAAAAACCGTGGCTTAGGCCTGCATGATGCAGCATTGCCATAGCCTTCTCCATGATTGTGCGATTCCAGCGTTCAGCTCGCCCATTTTGTTGAGGTGAGTGCGCAACCGTCTTCTGATGAACAATCCCATAGGATTTCAGACGGGCCGTGAAAGCGTCAGATGTGTATTCCCCCCCTCGATCCGAGCGTACATTGATGAGTTTATAACCAGTAACATTCTCAGCCCATGCCTTAAAGTCCTCGAACGCTTGGATCGATTCAGACTTATGACGCAGGTAATAGGCACGTCCAAGACTCGAAAAGTCATCAAGGAACGTAATGAAGTACCGGTATCCACCATTGATTGCTTGAGTACGCATAGGACCATCTTCGTCAGTGTGAACCAACTCGAGAGGCTTTGTAGCGCGTTTGGAAGACGCGGGGAATGGAGCACGATGAGACTTGCCCCATTGACAACCTTCACAAGGGGATTGATCCTCAACCCCCACTGGATCGACACCCTTGGTATGATCAGGTAATCGGCGAATAACTTCCTTGGACGGATGCCCCATCCGGCGATGCCAGGTACGAAAAGGGGTAGACAGCTGTGCTGCCGTTTTCTTGTCCAGGATGTCCATAAACGAAAAATACAAGTTGTTTAGGAAGTTGTACGGTGCTTCCATCACAACATTGCCAGAAACTTTGCCATGCATAAACGGTTGGTCATAGATGACCATCTGACCTGAACCTTGAACGAGCGTATGTCCTGATTTCTCCACAATACCAGTAGAAAACAAACAGCCAGAGGCCTGAGGAATGTATGCGACATTAGATATGGTAATCATCATGCGCTCCTTGCCGACTGTTGTTAAACCTTTGATGGTGCCAGAGCCTAGTGCTTCTATCTTAGCATTTCCTGCTGTACCAAAAACGACGGGAACCGTATACGGCTTGTAATCCCAGAAGTATTCCATAGAATTGACGACCGTCTGACTTGCACCTGAATCCATGAGCCATGCAATGCGCTTGAATTGATGCGAATGAGTCTTGTTCACACCGGGGCAATAGAACGACGAGCTCAATTGTGCGGATCCAGCGTCAGCAGACGCGCCATTATGTACAACAAGAGAAGAAGCCACTAATGAACCAGCAGTCCGAGGGGGACAGACTCTACACGAAGGGTCTGTACAAGCTGTGTACTTAACCTCCTCGACCTCCACCACCGAAGCACCTTGACCGTTAGACGAGGACGAACTGGACTGAGTGACCTTTGTACCGTCCGTGGTAGTGTGAACGACTACCATGTTCGCCTTTTTACCGTTGCCTTTGCCGTTGCCACCCTTGCCTTTCCCTTTGCCCTTGTCTGTGGCCTTCTGTGGGCGCAAGTGTGGGTACTTGGTCCAGCATTGGTCCGAACCGTGTTTCTTGCCGCAGTGTGAGCAAGGACCTTGACCGTGATGCACCTTTACCTGGGAAGTCTTTGAAGCAGACTGTCCCATACCGGACCGGCGGAGAGATTCCTCGGAGAGAATTTTGCTCACGAGGGTCTCGACCTTCAACTCCTTGAGAACGGTGGTTGCCATGATGGCCGACACCATTGTCGAGTAGCTTTCCGGTATCTTTGACATCAGGAGGAGAGCCTGGGTTGGCTCATCCAACTTAATGCCGCCGTTGACGATGTCCTTAAGTACGGTTTGGATCTTCGAAATTTGATCCTGCATCGGCTTGTTGTCGTCCATCTCTCTCGACTTGATGAGAGCCGAGAACTGCGACCAAACATATGCTGCGTCCGGGGTACCAAAATGCGACTTGAGAGCCGCCCACATGTCTTTTGCCGATTTCATGACCTCATTACCATCTGCATCCTTCTCATAGAGAAGGTGGTGGAAGCTGTTGTCCGTGCGCATGAGGATCACACCCTTAGCACGGGCGTTAGCCTTCTTGTAGTCTGCCTTGGTGAGGTCACCAGCTTGGAGGGCGTCATCGGCCTCGATAAACGTTAGGTAGCCGAGCATCTGGCTCGACCACACCTTGTAGTCCGAAGACTTTTTAAGGACAGGGATACTGTCAGCCTTCATGTCCGACATGTTGGCGGTGAGAATATGAAATTCGAAGAAGTCTGAGACTTCTTCAGAAACGGAGGGCGGTGGTAAACTTTCAAGAACAAAAGCGAGGTCAGACGATAGACTTTCCTCTGCTTCTTCTTGAGACGGTGCTAGAAGCTCCTCTACGTCGTCTTCTTCGAAGAGATTCGATAGATCTGACGGTAAAGTAGTAGGAGCAAACGATGGAGAAAGATGTACTGGAGAAACGATGGGAGAAGGGGATTGTGCTCGAGAGCCGGGGATAGACGGAGACCCGTACTCTGGGATAGATGCAAGATGTTGCGGTTCAGGTGCAGAACCCTCAAAGAAGCTTAAAGAAGCGAAAACAGAATAAGAATTGTCTTCTTGCCAGTGGTCAACTGGGATACCCCAGCCTGTGTCTCTGATGTATGGACCAGACCACCTATTCGCACAGACTGTGGTGTTACACGGCCAGAACTTATATTCAGTTTCTTCAGGCCGGTAGTGATAGTCCCTTAGTTCAGTGACGTCGAATAAATGCTGAAGACCTCTACAGTTGTAGGGTGTTTCTTCTTCTGATGCTTCTGCTTCTAAATTGTCGTCTAGCTCTTGCTCAGAGGAAGCCACAATGTGATGCTTGACTTAAATGATATTCCAGTGATATGTGCAACAAAAACGCTAGGTACGCCGACCTAATCTACAAAACGATCCAGTCCAAATAGCCCCCGTTGGCTATGCTCGTTAGGTCCTTCGTGACCTTTCTATACCGCTTGACGAGCGGCTCCTGCGGCGTCGAGAATTCGACTGTGCCGACGCAACGGCAAGCCCACGAGATGCTGTCTCGCTGCTGCTTAGACCACTGGTTGGCCTTGTCGAAGTTGTCGCTGACCCAGTTGAGCTGGTCTGCGAAGCGGTGGAGAGCGCGCTGGGAGTCTCCAAGAAGCGACTCGAAGAGGTACTTCTTGTCGAAGATTGCTTGGTAGCGCTCGATGGTGGCGCTAACCTTCTTCTCGAGAATCCCAACAACTTCTTCGGTTGACTTCTTCTTGAAGTCGGGGAGCGGGCGAGGAGCGGGTGCTGAGAGTCGTTCAGCAAGTGGGCGCGGCTGTGCGGCGGGGTTGGAGCGGACGGGAGCGGGGAGAGGATGCGACTGGAATCACAAAAACGTTAGATACGAGATCGAACTTGATGCGGGTAGAGTCGGCGTCAACGGACCTTTCTCTCAGGTCTCGTTGGAGGATAAACTTTTTGCAAACGGCGCGAAGGCCCACTGGAAATCCAATCCTTCAGTGCCTTGGGCACTTCAGGTCGTCAAACGCTAAGTCTCTGATAAGACTAGCAAACGCTACGCTTACTCCTTGAAGCGTAGTCTTGAGATCCTGCAGGGATAAAACAACTAGGTTTGCGCGTGTAGCGCAGGGCTCATAACCTGTCGAAGGAGTGAAATGGAAGTGGCTATAAAGGCAGGAGAACGAACCTCTTGAGGGAATCTGCTGAGGGAGTCCTGTTAGGCACACAGGAAAGCAGAGGAAGGAACGATACATTAGAGGGCGTATCCAGCCCAGTATATATACATGTGTGAGACCATCACCTGATGGTCGAGTCATGATGAGTCATAAGCGTAATCTACGTGAGTCATCGTTAGTAAGACGGAATCCGGAACTCCAGGTAACCGGTAATATCATATGCTTAAGGAGCGGAGGCCCGGATGTCCGGTATCTAATCTACTGAGATAGGACGAGAGATAATCGAGTCCTATAGATAAGATAAAGAGCGAAAGAGAGTAAGCGTACAATACGATACGTAGCGTTGCAGAACATAATACAAGTCCATACCAGGCAAGCCTGATAAGATAACGCCTGAAATGGTAGAAGTTCAACAGTATTTGTAGCGGCTTCGGCCCCCGCTGGCATGCTCTGTGATGCTCAGGAAAACATAGCCTCAGGAACAATTGAGGACCATCGAGCAATGGATGTGATTGTCGAGGATAACAACCATTCTAATCTTATTCCTCCGGCACCACAGGACCGGAATGCAAAATTGATGGCTGCAGCTGATCAGCTGTTAGCGGAAATGGATCAGGAGATGGGAGCAGGCGTAAACGGCAATGTGGAGGCTGGCCCGGCCCCAGAAGCTGATCAGAATGGAAATGAAGGTAATCCAGAACACGCTCCTGAGGACGTGGAAGTGGAAGCCAAACCGGCTCCACAGTATACAATTGTGTGCGTTTCAGCGAATGTACAGAAGTCACACAAGAACACTACCCAGCTTCTCGAAAAGTACCGGGACACAGACATTATATGCATTCAGGAAATATTCTGGGGAAAGATCAAAATGGTCGTCTCCAGCAAGAATAAGAAAGGTGATGTGTATGAACAAACATGCGCGCATCGTGATTTTGCATGCTACGGAGCAAGCAAGGATTCGCGGGTGGCAACATATGTCAACCGGAAATGGAGGGGTGCTTCACCTCATGTCATCACAGGCAATGTGTCACACAATGACACATTATTAGTCAGCATCAATACACCAGACGGGCCGTTTATGGTCCTCAACGTGTACAATGACAGCAATGAGCATGCAGCAGTTTCACACCTGCTAAATGTCTCGGCGCACCTTCCTCCTATCTCTATGATGTGTGGAGATTTTAATTTGTGTCATGCCTTGTGGGATAAGCGCACTCGGGAACACAACATGAACCTGCCTCATGCTCAGAAGAGCGGAGAATTAATGGACCTCGCTGCTGAGCTCCAACTCCTCCTGGTTAACAGTGAGGATGGGCCGCCTACATGGCAGTCAAATAATGCGGCACTGCCTCATTACACACTGGATTTGGTGTGGAAGAGAGGCGATTACAAGATACAGGACTTTAGGGTTCAACATGGCACTAGGCACAAGAGCGATCATTCGCCCTTGGTCTGGAAAGTCGTAGCGGGCGGGGCGCCCAACATCAAACCCACACTTGGTTGGGTTTCCAAGGGCTCTTGGAAATTCAACAAAGATGTGGCTAAATTAATTGCAGTCCTCCCACTTGAGTGGGAGAGTGCACAAGACATTGAAACCACCGGGGAAGCATTATTCTCCGGTATTCAAGAACTTTGGAAGAAGCATGCCTCCAAACCCAATCGCACCGGCCATTCCAAGACGTGGTGGAATGAAGAGTGCGCGCAGGCCTCCAAAAGTCTGCGCCTAGCCCGTAAAAGGACTAAACTATTGCGAAAGCTAAGGGGCTTAGCTTTTCGCACCTTGGGACGTCAAAGTGTCCAGTATGAACGGTACAATGAATTACATGATACCATGCATAAGGGCGTGAAAACCGCATGCCAATGGGTAGCTGCCGCTTCTCAGTGCGCTAAAAGGGTCTTCTTTGACAAGATCATCGCTCATGCACACCCGCAACTCATATCTAATTATGTTGCATGGACGCGGCCCAGACGGCTTGACTCCAGCGTGCAAATGCACTGACAGCACTGTCATAGATAGCCAGGAAGACCTTCAAACAGAATTCCGAGAACAGTTCACTCCGTTGGTCCCCCGACAAGTGGACATGAGCATCATGGACGAGCTTCCTAAATGGGAAACTCGGACATTCAATGACATCTCCAATGAGGAGATATCTGAGAACCTTGCAGACACGAGCAATACCTCGGTCGGCGGAGAAGATCATATCAATTGGTTATGGGCTAAGACCATATTCCACTGTATAGAAAAGAAAACGGACGAAAATGACAACGTCACGTACATCCATTGAGGACCCAAGGTCTACCAATTCTTCAAAGCTTTCTTTAATGCCTGCATTAAAAAGCATAAATTCCCTACTGCCTTCAAGCGGTCCATAACAGTGGTAATTCCTAAGCCTAACAAGCCGGATTACACTAAAGCCAAAGCATATCAACCAATATGTCTCCTCAGCGTGTTTGGCAAGCTATTTGAAAAGATACTTGCGAAGCACATGCAATTTGATGCTCAAAAATTTGGCATCATGCATCCATGCCAATACGGCGGTACAATGCAACACAGTACCACCGATGCGGGCATCGAGGTTGTGCATTTTGTGCATGAAGCCTGGGCACGAGACCTCACTCCATCAATGCTGCTGTTGGATGTGTCTCAATTCTACCCATCTCTAAATCATGACATTCTCGTTGAGATGTTGAGGCGTGAAGGGTTTGCAGAGTACTTGGTTGAGTTCTTCACTGATTATCTAAAGGGCCGGTTTACTCGGTACTTGTTTAACGGCAAGCTCACAGACGCCACTCCCACACCGCTGGGAGTGGGTCAGGGATCTGCCTTCTCCCCGATGGGATTGGTGTTGTATATTGCCCCTATCTTACATAAACATTTCCCAGTGGATCGCAAGATGCCTGGGAATGGTACACTGAAGTTCTATGTGGACGACGGTGCATTCATGGTAGCCGCTCCATTGAAATCAATGATTCGGCACAATATTATGCAGGTGGAACTCAATGTGGAGTACCTGCAGGTTATGTTCCACTCCCTTAATGGCGACCTATTACGGGTCGGGTTGGGAGTAGAAGCTGATAAAGTGGAAGTCATGCACTTCTGGAAGAAGCGGAAACTGTGGGAGCCGGATAAGCCCACAGGCCCAGACGTAGTGATCAAGATTGATCGAAATATCAATCATATCGTTCCAAAGTTGTCAATGAGATATTTAGGATTCTATTTGGATCCCAAATTATCATTCAAATCTCATATCCGCTTCTACGCGGCTAAAGCAGCTAGCATGGTGTCCACCCTCACCATGCTAGGCAACTCTCTTCGGGGGTTCACCCCCATGCAAAAGAGACAATTATACATAGCACATGTGCTTCCGCTCATGTGCTATGGTGCGCACCTGTGGTGGAAACCTGGGTGGAAAAGAATCGGCTGGATTGCGAAAGAGATGCAGGGGGCGCAATCCCGAGCCGTCAGATGGATCACGGGGGCGTTCCGAACGACCCCGATTGGAGCCATGGAATTGATTGCCGGAGTGGTTCCAGTGAAAGTGAATATCACAAGATACATGGAGAAGCATGCTCTCCGTATCAAAACTCTTCACCCGGGCATTAATGAGTCATGAGTGGGAGCTCTCGGACGTTCCCACATCTGATATCAACGCTGAATTGCCATTCCGCGTAGGAAGGCACAGCAAATCAAAGTCCCCTATGGTGCACTTTGAAAAAATGGCCAAGACAACGGATGAGAAGTTCCATGTCTTAGCGTCGGTCTGCAGGCCTGGTGACAGGCTAATTGACCATGATGGAGATGACGCCGTCGAACATGTGTTGTTCTATCGTGATAAGCGGGATAATCATGATGACGACATTAAATCTATCCCAAAGAAAAAGGGCAGAGAAGACGGAAAAGTCGGCGATGATTTCAAAGACTGGATCCATAACACATGGACGCCTGTGGCGTCCACATATATGCATGACAGAAACACCCTGATTATATGGTCGGATGGGTCTGTCATCCCGGGGAAAGATGACAATTATCTCCAGGTCAAAGGCAAGCCAAACTTGCAAAAAACAAGGGTGTCAGGCGCGTATGTCATTATGTGCAATGACAAATTAGTCTCGGAGGACTCGTGGATGTCCGGGAAGTGCACAAGTTTTGACACGGAGGTGCAGGCATGCTATCTCGGCGTCAAGGCAGCCATGGAAGTAATCCATCCATCGGATCACACTATAGTAATTGCCAGTGATAATATTGGCAATCTGTGGTGCGCTATGAAGCCCAGTGGGGTTGGCTCCGGCCAACTTCACGGTGTGTGGATTAGTGAATATCTGAAGGAAATGAACCGTAAGGTTGTATTCCTATGGAGCCCATCTCATGTTGGGATTCAATGGAACGAGTATGTGGACAAACTCGCTTCCGACATAAACAAATCAGACGAACCGACGCCTGATTACAAATCATTTGCTTTCCGGGGACAGGAAATCCGCCAGAAAGTAATAGATGATTGGTCAGATATTGCCGGCCTCAAGTACAAAGTCAAGCGCACACCGGTGGCAGGAGTCCCGGGTGTCCCTGACAAATCCATTCACACTTGTCATAGTGCTTATCTAGGGTATGGTTTGTGGTGGGATGAGGGGTTAAAGCCTCGCACCATGGGCAAATCACCCTTCCTATCCTTAGGAAAAGTCGATCTGAGCAAGACAAATGCAGACGGCGAGGATAAAACTTATGAGGAACTCGCGTTCCCCACTAAGCTTCGCAACAAGGAGGTAGCCCAATTCACGCGGGTTATCACCGAACATTTCCCATGCGGGGAATACAAGAAGCGCTTTAAGCTTCTCCAACCGGGAGAGTCGGACAAATGTCCGTGCCTCCTTCGGAACGGGTACCGGGAAACCCGAGATCATATACTCTTCAAGTGCCCATATTACATAAGGCACAAGAAGTATGAGCACAAGCCGTTTGTGGGCCCGTTTTCTAAACGGGATATTGCAAAAGACAAGTCTTGGTATTCTAGATGTCAACGGGGATGGTCCTCACTTGATGTCTTGCAATTCCTTCAACTCAAGCCGATGGTTGGCACGTTTGAGTGGGCAGAGATCCTTTCTAAATGCAAGGAGGATCGCGCCCAGGGCAATGAGCACACCATGGCGTGGGCTAGGCTGGAAGCACACACAGTGTGGCGCGCTGGCAAAGTTCTGGAATTCCAGAAGGAATGGGATGGGCTTTCTGAAAAGGAACGTAAAAGGACCCATAAGGAAGCCCATAGGAAGTACACGGCAGCATTTGATCCGTCGAAGGCAGAGAAGTTCGCAGAAGAACTGTACAGAAAGTGGCAGTACAGGGACACTGAGGAAATTCAAGAAGGCAGGCGTGAAGCGCTTGAACGAAATGAACTAGGGGATGAGCCTTTTGTCCACGTTCCTATCCGCGGGGTCATGGACCTTGACTATGGAGAGGAAGTAGTTCCTCCGTCACAAGCGGAGGAGCATGAAATTGCCCCAGTCAACCATGAGGATCCTGTCCTCGGCTTTGCCCCTCGAGCCTCTCAAATGGACGAGGAGGAACTTATTTCTGCGCATCTAGACCAGGGGTGGGTGGATCTCCCTCATCGGGGGTTCATTCTGCCTGAAGGGCAGTTGTTAGACGCAGAGGAGAGGAATAATGAGAGGTTGATCGATTTCTTCAGCATCCTACTTGTTGCAACACCGCCCCCTGCAGGGGCGGAATGAAATGACTGATTGAATCAGTAGATACTCTGCATGTACTTAGGGTATGGAGTATAAATTCATAGAATTATTAAAATAAAATAAAAATAAAAATAAAAAACAACTTGCCCGAAAATGATACTCGTCGTCACTTCACGTGATTTGGAGAGGACTACATCAAGCACAACCTCAAACTAGTCGACGAACTCACAGCCATCACAGCGAGGAAGGGCTGTATGCCTGGGCAGTTGAGCATTGCGTGGGTTGGGTCTCTCGGCGCCAAAGTCATACTGCTTCCCGGTTCTTCGTGAGTCCAATGGTAGCCGCAATGTACATGTATATGCTAATGAGGGTCCACGACAGGAAAAAGGAACATACTTTGGAGAATCTTGCGGGCAGCGACATCGTGCTGACTGCAACAGACGTCTCGGAGATCAACGAGGCAATTGTGAAGCACGAGGTCAAGGGCGATCGTTACTTCGGCAGCGACGAAGCCGCACACCTTTGGGGTTGAACAGTGTACAGTATAGATGTGTTTGGCAGGGCAAACCTTTTTCGTATGACTTTGGAGAATGGAACATGACAAGGGTTACGAAAGAGTAGCATGTACATGACACTAATACGTATGACCGCAGCGCTCACTTCCCATCCATGTAACACATAATAGCAGGATCCACCGAATGACAACCTGGCCACTAGTATTGTTGATTGTTATTGGTGCCAACTCCCTCGTACAGTCCCCTACAATGTCCAACAGTAGACCCGAGCCACGGCTTAAGTTGCTGTCATGTTCGCAACCTCATCAGACCATGTACATATGTGCTGCAGTCTGTTGAACTTCTACCATTTCAGGTGTTATCTAATCAGGCTCTCCTGATATGGACTTATCTTGTGTTCTGCTATGCTACTTACCATATGTAGATTACATTCCTTTTGTTCACTATCTGTAGATTAGATAGCTCACTCTGGACTGGACCTCTGGCCTCTACCAGCCTCCACTCCTTATCCATGTGATATTACCAGTGATCCAGATTACTGGACTTTAGGATGACTCATAATCATGCTGACTCACATAGTTTATGATTATGACTCAACATGACTCAGGCCTCATCTGATATGATTACTGTACAATCAGCTGATGCCTTCCTCTCATGTATATATACTGGGCTCAGATGCCCTCTAATACATCATTCCTTCCATTGCTTTCCTGTGTGCCTAACAGGATGTTGAAGGAGTGAGAGGGAAGTGGCTATAAGGCTAGTGAACAAACCTGATGGTAACTGCTCAAGGGAGGAGCCCGTTAGGCACACGGGAGAGAGCAGGAAGGAACCATACATTAGAGGGCATCTGAGCCCAGTATATATTAGTGCTGAGCATGGTGTTGAAGGAGTGAATGAGAGTGGCTGTGAGGCTAGTGAATGAACCTGTGAGGGAAAACTGCTGGAGGGAACCCATTAGGCACACGGGAGAGCAGAGGAAGGAACAATAATTAGAGGGTGTCCCAGCCCAGTATATATACGTGTGTGAGACCATCACCTGTAAGCATACAGTACGGTATGTAGCGTTGCAGAACATAATACAAGTCCATATCAGGCAAGCCTGATAAGATAACACCTGAAATGGTAGAAGTTCAACACATGGGTATACCCATGTGTATCCCGATGTGTACCCGGACCCTAACCTGCATGGGTCTGTACCTGCACAAACGGGTACGGGTATTGCTCGGGTTGTGTGGGTTCAGTGGGTTACAGCAGGTTCAATGGGTCTGTGGCCCATGCCTCGCCACAGCATCATGGCACTCATTATAGTAGTAGTCTCACATTACAGAACACAGCAACAATGCATATATTTGACATAGCAATACAACCGAGACAATACCATGTACTTACTCAATTTCTATCACTGTGCTGTTCCGCACAAAGTCCTTTGCACCGTCATCAGTTTGTGCTGTGACAGCAACAACATCCTCGCTCCTAACCAGGTCAAGCTTGACCCAGTCACCGAGGCAGAGTAGTGCACAAATTGAGCACATGGACATCCCATTGCGGATGTGCGGGAGGACAAGGTGGCCGCAGCTGAAGATTCACTCAATGTCGGCTGATGTGGCTGTGTACAGCACAAGCAATTAGCGTGGGTAGAGGAACAGAAGGTCATGACAACTCACCAGGGATTGTCAGATAGCTAATGGCCATGTGTGATAGGTTTGGATAGGTATGGTTCTTGAAGGAGTGAATTGGTAGTGGCTGTAAAGGCGATGAACGAACCTGTGAGGGAACTGCTGAGGGACCCGTTAGGCACATGGGAGAGCAGAGGAAGGAACAATTGCATTAGAGGGCATCTGAGCCCAGTATATATACATGAGAGGAAGGCATTATCTGATCGTACAGTATACCTATCAGATGAGGCCTGAGTCATGGGTCATCATCGTAAGCTTCATGAGTAAGTGTTAGTAAGACGGTAAACGGAACTATAGATAACCATCAAATATCATATGACAAGGGAGCGGAGTTCCAATACCGAATGGATTACCGAATGGAGTCCGAATGGAGTCTGAATGGATACCGAGTAGATACCTAGTGGAATGCTGAATGGAACTCGGTATAATCAACTATCTAAAAGAATGTAATCTACGTATAGTAGCGTAGCAGAACACAATGTAAGTCCATATCAGGCAAGCCTGATAAGATAATGCCTGAAATGGTAGAAGTTCAATAATGGTGATGCTCATGCCACCACTGGCACGGATCTTGTACAGCCTCGGCAGCAGACAAGACGTACACTGCAAGCTCCTCAGCGACCTTGGTTGGCTTGGGCGGCATGAGCGCAGGCATGTTGTCAAAGATGTTGTTTGACTGCCATAGTCGTGCATGCAAGATAGTGGGTACGAGAGAGAAGTGGGAGTGCCGCAAGCGATACAATGACCAGTTAGTAGAAGCAGCCTTCATGAACACCGGGGATGCGTGGAACATGGCAATGCGCATCATTGGTAATACCAATACCGAAGATGCAGACGGCACGACACCTCCTGTTGACATTGCCATGCAGCTTGCTTCGGGTCCGGATGTTGCGCCTGCTGCTCAGTTGCGCCGGAAACACCGGTGACTTCAAGCGTGTGCTTCTGGACTTCCTGTCCATTCTAGACTACACTCTTGGGAAGTCTTCAGCCCTGCAGTCTGTTGAACTTGGATTCAATCCGAGTTCCAATGCTCTTTCATGTCCTGTACCCTCGCATTTTAATTCGGTGTGTTCGCTCTTTTACACAACGGTCTATTACACACTACTCTACACACCCTATCATTTTCGTACCATTCTGAATTCTTTTAATTCTGCCTTTGATGGGAGTTGAACCCTCGGCTTTCCGCTCCTTTTGATGATTTTCACTCTGGTGGCTGTGATACTGTACAGGTGGCTTCGTCTTACGTAACGCACACTGTAGACAGTGCACCGAGTCGTCCTCAAAGTCATCAGACTTCTGAGAGTTCGACTTAGGTGTGTTTTAGCCTGTTCTAATATTATTAGACTTCTGAGAGTTCGACTTAGGCCTTTGTGACCGCTCTGAGGTGTGCTGCAGCCAATAGGTTATGAGCCCTGCGCTCTGACAGCCTCAAGACGTCCATATCCGCCTGTCCAACCGCTCTCAAGGCCCATCCAGGTGTCCCCCTTCACTCTGCCAACCCCATCCTTTCTCTGCTTAATATCTCATCGCTTCCTGCACCGTTTTCTACCGCTCTGCCACTGCGCGACTCGTCACATCATGGCGCCCGCTCCAGCCGCGTTCCCAAAGCTCAGCAACCGCAACTATCAGCAATGGCGACTCGACATGGAGGCCAGGCTTCGCACTGTCGCTGCCCTGCGCATTGTGAAGGGCCAGGAGTCAAGGCCCTCGTTCGCCGAGCCCCTGGACGCTGGAGAACGTCGAGACCTGCGCGATTTCGAGAACAGGAGGGATCTGGCAGCTGGGGAGATCTGGGGATGTGTGGAGAGGGAGCAGCAGACGCATCTGGAGGCGATCCGAGACGATCCTGAGGCGATGTGGGTGAAGCTGGAGTCTGTGCACATGCAGAAACGACCTGGTACGCGTTTTAACACCTACAACGCCCTCCTGAGTCTCTCCAAGCTCGAAGACGAGTCCCTTTCCTCCCTTTCGACGCGAGCATCGCAGCTCAAGTCCGATATGAAAGCCCTTCGACCTGACGACTTTGACATCGCCAAGCTCGACGACGAACTCGTCCTCATGGCCCTCATCCGCGCCCTTCCCTCAGAATACGCCTCTCTTCGTCAGACCCTTCTCCTGGACGACTCCCTCACGCTTGAGAAGCTCCAGGACACGTTTGTTGCGCTCGAAAACCAGCCTGGTGCGTTCTCAACAACGCCTGTCCTCTCCCAGGTCGCTGCTGCCATCATCTGCGCTTTCTGCGGTCGCTCTGGCCACTCTGAGGAGCAGTGCTTCACCAAGCGCGATGCCAGTGTCAAGGCAAAGGAGAGAGCATCGCAGCGCACGCAGTTTCGCTCTGGAAAGGGCAAACTCAGGGAGCAGGCGAAGGAGGCGTCGCAGGAGACCCAGGAGTCCGCTGGAGCCGCCACTGTGAGTGCTGGTTGTGCCTCTGCCCTCCTTTCTTCGTCGGATCGCGCCTCTTGGCTCTCTACACCGGCAGCAGCTAACTGGAACACCGACACAGGTGCTTCTGCACACATGACCCCTCACCGTCATTGGTTTCGCTCCTACTCGCCCCACTCCATCCCCATTCGCCTCGCCAACTCGCACATCGTCTACTCGGCTGGGCTAGGGTCTGTAGTCTTTCAACCTGCGGAGAGGGACGGAGTTTTACCACCTGCTGTTGTACTGCACGACGTCCTGCATGTTCCTGCGCTTGCCAGCAATTTATTGTCCGTTTTCCACCTCACACGCGAGAAGGGCTACACCGTCGAGCTGCAGGCTGCGAATGCGTTCTTCTACCAGGCCTGCGAGCTGCGCTTCGAGGCGCGAGTCAACGAGCACAATGTCGGCTATCTGCTAGGCCAGACTGTGTCTCAGACGAAGAATGCATCGTCCGCTTCGACGGCCTGCGATCTGGACCTTGCTCTTTGGCACCAGCGCTGCTCACACGTCAATCTCGACGACCTCCACTTGGCGCACTCAAAGGACCTCGTCTCCGGCCTCACCATCCGCTCGAAGCGCACGCCTGACCCCATCTGCGAGCCGTGCTTAGCTGGCAAGCTGCATCGACACTCTATCCCTCGTTTTGCGTCCAGAAAGTTCATCCGCATCGCCCTGGTTCACACCGACCTCAAGGGCCCGCTCCCTACGCCTACACCGGAGGGGCATGTCTACTGGATGACCTTCATCTGCGATGCTTCGAGATTCTGGGTGGTTGCCTTCCTGAAGCGCAAGAGCGACGCTTTTTCTGCCTTCCAGGCCTTCAAGGCGTACGCTGAGAACGCGCTGGGACTTGTCCTGAAGGCTACACGCGACGACAAGGGTGGGGAGTACATGGGCAAGCAGTTTGTCGATTTTTGCGCGCAGCATGGCATCCAGCGTCAGCACACTGAGCCAGATGAACCACACCAGAACGGTGTCGCAGAACGAGCAAACAGGACGATTGCTGAGGGTGGGACTGCTCTCCTTGTTCAGTCGAAGCTCCCTCCGTCGTTTTGGGGCCACGCCGTCTCTACCTTCGTCCACACGCGAAACCGCATGCCCACATCGTCCCTGCAAGGTGCTGTACCCTGGACTGCCTGGAAAGGCGATGGGCGCAAACCGGATGTCTCCTACTTCCGCGCTTTTGGCTGTCTTGCCTATGTCTTGGTGCGCAAGAAGGATCGCAAGGCGATGCAACCGCACACCAGGAAGTGTCTCTTTGTCGGCTATCCTGAAGGCACCAAGGCCTGGCGATTCTGGGACCCTGCTGCGAAGAAATTCGTCATTTCGTCGCATGCTGTCTTTGATGAGCGCTGTTTTCCTGGCAACTCGCCCTTCATCAATGTCTTTGGCCTTCCCCTCGACCAGATCAATGTCCCAGGCTCCGCTGACAACGATAGCGAGCACACTGAAGACGTCCCTGATGTGCCAGAGCTGCATGATCAGGGGGGAGACGACTCTGATGATCCTGCACCTCCTGCACCTCCGCCTCAGAATGCACGCGAAAATTCCCCTGATCGTCCAGCACGTCCGCGCAGTCCCCCTGCACCTCCACCGCCTGCGCCAGGTCCGCCGCGTCCAGCAGCCCGCCGGCAGATGGCAAACTACGATGGATATAGGCCCTATCCTGCACCTTCGCGTCGACTCCCAGCTCGCTCTACGCGTTTTCAAGGCTCCCTGAACAACGACGACCTGCAGCGGCGAAATCTCTTGCCCCAGCGATTCAGAGTCGACTCTACATCTCCTGCCTCGACGCCTGAGCCAGACCAGCGCAATTCTCCATCGCCTGATCCTCTCATCGATGTGCCGCTATCCCCACCTGCTGCTGCACCTGCTCCGCTTCCAGAGCCTGTTTCTCCACCCTCTCCTACCTCGAGCGACGACGAGCTTGACCTTCTTCGTGGTGACGCCCTCGAGTGCAGTCTGGAAGCGATGATAGCAGGCATTGAGCACGTCTATGAGCACGAGGATATCCTTACCTACGACGACGCTCTAGCCTATGCCTTCGCTTCAGCAGCTCAGCACGCACTCAAGGCGGAGCACGGCCACTCTGGCGAGCCCAAGACCCTTGCAGACGCGATGAAGCGACCGCCAGAGGAGCGAAAGAAGTGGCTCAAAGCTGCTCAGGACGAAGTTCAGTCTCTCGTCGAAAATGGGACGTTTGAGCTCGTTCAGCTGCCTCCAGGACGCAAGGCAATCGGTTCTCGCTGGGTCTTCCGTGTCAAGCGCAATGCAGATGGCTCTATCGAACGCTACAAAGGTCGTCTTGTCGCCAAGGGCTTCTCTCAGCGTCCAGGCTTCGACTACAACGAGACCTTCGCTCCTACACCAAAGTGGGCGTCGATTCGAGCCATTCTTGCGCTTGCAGCCCTCGAGGATCTCGAGCTCGAGTCTGTGGACATCTCTTCGGCTTATCTGAACGGCGAGCTGAAGGAGGAGGTGTACATGCAGCAGCCAGAGGGCTTTGAGCAGAAAACTCCGGACTGGGTGTGGCGTCTTCTGAAGGCCCTCTATGGTCTCAAGCAGGCTGGACGCTGTTGGCACGAAAAGCTGCACGAGGTTCTGACAAAGCTGGGATTTTCGCGACTCATTTGTGAGCACAGTGTCTGGGTCTACCTTCGAGATGGAGCGCGCATCATCATTCCTGTCTTTGTCGACGACATCACCATTGCAGCGAAATCCAAGGACGCCATTCAGCGTGTCAAAGACGACCTGCGCGCGCACTTTAAGCTCAGAGACCTCGGCCCCACGTCTTGGCTCCTAGGAGTCAAGATAGAGCGCGATAGGGCGAAGCGTTCGCTTTCGATTTCGCAGCAGCAGTATGCTCTCGACATCCTGGAGCGCTATGGCTTCGCAAACTGCGATCCTGTGGGCACCCCCATGGAGCCTGGCCTTCGTCTCAGCGCAGACATGACTCCAAAGACGTCGTCCGAAGTCAGGGAGATGCAGAACATCCCATATGACCAGGCTGTAGGTTCGCTCTTCTACCTTGCTGTTGCAACTCGTCCAGACATCGCACGCACTGTGGGCAACCTGGCGCGTTTTACAAAGAACCCTGGTATGGCGCACTGGAAGGCGGTCAAGCACCTCTTTCGGTACATCAAGGGCACCCTCGACTACAAGCTCACCTACTCCCCTTCATCCGACTCCGAGCTTTTCGCCTCCTACACCGACGCTGACCATGCTGGCTGCCCTGACACCGGTCGATCCACCTCTGGATACGTCATTAAGATGGGCACAGGTGCGATTTCTTGGTCGAGTCGTCTTCAGACGATTGTGGCACTGTCTACAATGGAGGCAGAGTTCGTTGCAGCTGTCTCTGCTGGCCAGGATATCCTCTGGCTTCGCAACTTCCTCACAGAGCTTGGCTTTGATGTCTCCCTCGCCTCCAAGCTTCGCATTGACAATCTCTCTGCGCTTTCTGTTGCGAAAAATCCCGAGCACCATGGACGCATGAAGCACCTCGACTTGCGCTTCTACTGGCTCAGGGATGAAGTAGCCAAAGGCCGGATTGAGGTTGTACACCTTCGCACTTCGGACATGCCTGCTGACATCCTCACCAAGTCGCTGGCTAAACCAAAGGTGCTGGAGATGGTGAAGATGCTCGGACTGGGGACTTGACAGATCAGGGGGGAGTGTTGAACTTGGATTCAATCCGAGTTCCAATGCTCTTTCATGTCCTGTACCCTCGCATTTTAATTCGGTGTGTTCGCTCTTTTACACAACGGTCTATTACACACTACTCTACACACCCTATCATTTTCGTACCATTCTGAATTCTTTTAATTCTGCCTTTGATGGGAGTTGAACCCTCGGCTTTCCGCTCCTTTTGATGATTTTCACTCTGGTGGCTGTGATACTGTACAGGTGGCTTCGTCTTACGTAACGCACACTGTAGACAGTGCACCGAGTCGTCCTCAAAGTCATCAGACTTCTGAGAGTTCGACTTAGGTGTGTTTTAGCCTGTTCTAATATTATTAGACTTCTGAGAGTTCGACTTAGGCCTTTGTGACCGCTCTGAGGTGTGCTGCAGCCAATACAGTCAGCGGTCATCTCTCATCCTACACTGAGTGGGCAGACACTCCTGCACTTGGCTACTCTCACAAAGTTCCTGTCTCTCGTCAAGTTCTTAGTCTCCCATGGTATCAATGTCGATGCTCACAACAAGAACGGCTGCACAGCGCTATTCTACACTGCTGTCGCATGGTCCTCTGAGTGCGCACAAGTTTTAATCGAGGGTGGTGCCGGCACTCACCTTCTTTGCACTGCTGCGCACAGGCAGGCGATCATCCCCGCTACTATCCTCACTGCTATCTGAGTTGTCGGAGGCAGAATTACCTTTTGTACCATGGCACAACAGCCAGTCTTTGAATTCGTTGTGCATGGTAAACTAGTTCTATTGATTAGGTTCAAGCCACGCAGAACTCTCCATAAGCCATCCGGCCCTCTGCAAATGGTATGCATACCCACAGGCATAGGTGTGGGTATGGGTTGAGAAATAGGGACCTGTACCCATACCCTCCAGTACCTGTACCTGGTACCCGCATGGGTTCATGTGACCCGTGCTCTGCACTAGTATATATACATGTGGGGAGACCATCAGGTGATGGTTGAATCATCATGAGTCATTATCATAAGCTACATCAGTCAGCATTAGTAAGACAGGAACCAGAACTCTGGGTTACCAGTGATAACATATGCTAAATGAGCAGAGGCCCGAAGGGACCGGAGGTCCGTAATCTAATCTACTGAGTCAGGATGAAAGATAACAAGTCCTGCAGATAAGATAAGAGTGAAAAAGGAAGGTGAGCATACAGTAAGGTATGTAGCATTGCAGAACACAATATAAGTCCTTATCAGGCAAGCCTGATAAGATAACACCTGAAATGGTAGAAGTTCAACACAGGACTCCCCCTAGCAGCTCCCTCTAGGTTTGTTAACTAGCCTTCACAGCCACTCCCTTCACTCAGGTTATGAGCCCTGCACTATTACACTAACCTCATTGCTTTTATTATCCCTGCAGGATCTTGAAGACTACGCTTCACAAGGAGTAAGTGTAGCAGCTTTTGCTAGTCTCTCAGTAGACCCAGTGTTTGATGTCCTGAAGTGCCCAAGGCATTGAAGGATTGTATTTCCAGTGGGCCTGCATGCCATTTGCAAAATGTTTACCCTCCAATGAGACCTGAGAGAAAGGTCTGTTGATGCCGACTCTACCTCATCAACACTGATCTTTCAATGTAATGTTTTTGTGACTCCAGTTGCACCTGCTCCCCACTCCTGTTTGCTCCAACCCTGCCGCTCAACCTCACTCTCTAGCTGAGTGACTCTGTGACCCTGCTCTGCACTTGCTCCCTGACTTCAAGAAGAAGTCAACAGAAGAAGTTGTAGGGATTCTAGGGAAGAAGGTCAGCACCACCATCGAGTGCTACCAAGCCATCTTTGACAAGAAGTACCTCTTTGAGTTGCTTCTTGAAGATTCCCAGTGCACCCTCCATTGCTTCGCTGACCAGCTCAACTGGGTCAGTGACAACTTCGACAATGCCAACAACTGGTCTAAGCTAGTGCATTGCAGGGGTGCAGGCTACCCGCAAGGGTCATGGGTAGGGGTACTGCCAGGTAGGGGTATGGGTAGCCAAATCTGGACCTGCCTACCTGCCACCAATACCAGTGATAGGAAACCAGCGCAGCACGTGGCACACTTCGGGCACTCACCTCCACCTCAGATCTGGATCTTGGGCTGACACAGCCTCTACTGTACTTAGCAGTTCAGGCACCAGATAATAAAATAAGCGGATTATTGGAATTGCATAAGCACAGGGAGTACTACTCTTTGGCTCAATCAGTAACCATCAGCCAATAACCTCCTCACTCCGAGACCACCCTCCATGCCAGGCAGTGGGAAGCAGCCGAAGCGAAAGGTGGTGTCGCCAATGCAGCATGCGAAGTACATGAAATGTGCACGAACAAAGAGTCATGGCACGACCATGGCAACAAAGCCGAAGGGTTTCAGATTGATGAGAAGTGGGTCCATGACAGTCAAGGATGTTGATGATGTTGATGACGTGATCAGTGTGCACTCATCATCTGATGGCGAGGAAGCCAGTAGCGGTGCAGAGGATCGAGAAGATGACTGGGAGGACAATGCTGAGGAAGAGTCTGCAGAACAGGAACTCAGTCAGTGATGCATGCAAAGATCCAAATGATTGACTTACCTTTGAATGTAGGACATATGCAGAAGTGGTAAACTGCAGCGACATATGCCTTCTTCACACCTGACCCCATGATCGAGCATTTGAATGGTCACCATGTACATGCCTTCCAGTGTGCCAATACAGGGTGTAACCATGAGGTGTGGCAGTACCTTGGGACAAAGGATGTGACATTGACATCAAACATGAGGAAACATATCAAAACTTGCTGGGGGAAGGAGGCACTGGATGCTGCAGATGCAATGGGATCAGCCACAAATGCAAGAGAAGGAATCAAGATGTACCGGAGGACACAAGATATCAAGGCCGCATTTGGGAATGTTGGCAAGAAGACAGTCACCTTTTTGATGTGTCAGCATACACCTTCAGAGACCCGGTATGATCACAAATGTACCTGCTGTGTATGCATCTGACATGGTCCAAGGGCTGAGATTGTTTGGTGGGTCTCAGAGAGCATGCGCCCATTCAATATAGTGAAGGATCGAGGTTTCAATTACTTGATGAAGATGGGGTGCCCAGAGTACAAGCTACCATCCCCGACAGCAGTCGGGTGTGACGTATGTAAGGTCTTTGATCACACGTGTGATTGTGTTGCACGGATGTTGAAGGTACATACCGGATATTGATAGCCTTGTGACTGGAGAGATCGGCCCGCAGGAATATGACAGTGACCTGAATTTCGCCACCAATGCATGGACTTTGCTGAACCAGAAGGCCATGGTGGCCTTCACCATCCACTTCATGCATAAGGACGTGCTAATGCAGCTTGTTCTCAATGTGCTTGAAGTGCCTGTTATGTGATGGTCCATGCTAACACTCCAATGTGCTCCAATGCATGTCCTGCTAACCAAAAGATGTTAGCCCAAACTCAATGAGTAGAAGACGTACTCGATGCCGAGGTCACATGAAGGAACACTGTCCTTCGATGAGAGCAAGGTAGAAAGGGAGAGAGACTCCTAGGAATCGATCCTAGGCCAGGGGGTGGAGTGAAGGGCGCAGACACTGATGTCAGCTCACTCAGAGGGCTCTCTGCAGGGAATGCAGGGAACATTGAGTAGAGATAAAACCAGGTCGAACTGGAGTTCAACCCTGCTACCACTATGGTATATATACAGGAGGGTGATGCATCCCTGGAACACTATGGAACAGTACAGAAGCTGAGGGATATACTGGAGAGCGAATAGGAGAAAGTCTGCACAGGCAGGCAAACATGAGGCAGGGTCAGGAGGTGAGGCATATGATGAACAGCGAATGGGAAGAGAGGAATGAGTAAGACGATGATGAAGCCTACCTCCATTGAGGGAGGTCATATGGTACAAGACCAGACCATAGTTGAATACGGGCCGGTCACAGGATGTAGGAATGGAGGAGAAACGAAGTCAGAGTCATGTACCGTGGTCACTCGTAACAGTGCCAGTGTCCTACAGTGGCCTGAATCTGGAGACTGGCAGATGTGTTTGCAAAAATGCTCGAAGATCTGGGACTTGACACAAAGGTCTTATCAGATCAGGCTTAAGGGGCAGACAGAGATACTCACCATCTTGCGCAGGTGCTGGGTGTGACGTGTGACAACACATCTGCGAATGATGTTATGATAGACGAGCTCAGAGAGATGCTCTCTGGGTTCCCCAGGTGCCACACATGATCACAATGTTTCTGCCACATCATTAACCTAGTGGCAAAAGTGCTCCTCCGTCAGTTCGAGCCTCCTCCCAAACCAAAGAAAAAGAATAAGAAAGGCAAGCCAAATGACACTGACCTTAGCAACAATGATAGTGATGACCCATCACTCAACGAGTGGGTAAGGAGTTGCAGGACTTCATGGAAGACTTGGATTTCAATGAACTGCACGCCGATGGCCATGCCAATGACGTGGATGACCTGTGGGATGCAGACAAAGATCTCAACAAGGCAAGCAGGGTGGACGCCCAGGCGAAGGTGCAGCCCATCAAGATGATGCTGTCAAAGGTCAGATATCGAGCCATTTGCATGATAATACCACTCACCGCATTGCCCAAACAGCTGAGAAAGATCTCCATGTTGATACATTGCTCACCAACACTCCTCTTGCCCGCCTGGAAGAGAGCCATCAAGGCCATCAACAAACTCAAGCTAAAAAAGCTACCGCACCATGTACATACCAGGTGGAACTTGATGTTCCGCATGTTGGACGTCATGCTCCAGTACCAGAGCACCATCAAGCGGATGACTGAGGCACAGGGAAACAACCTGCACCAATGGGAGCTGGACAACTGAGAGTGGAAGATTGCACAGCAATTCCATGACATCCTCAAGGTGAGTCACTCAGTCACTTTGTGGGTCCACACTGTTACTTACTTGTTTTGTATAACAATGCCTAATCTGTGCACTACCCTCTGCCCTGCTCACACCCGCACTTACTCGTTCTCCCCACTGCCCACTGGCTTTGTTGCTCATTGGCCACCCCCTTGCCTGTTGCCTCCCAGTGTCAACCTCACGGCAGGGACATCACCACTGGCCTGTCCATGCATTCCTCTCTGTTCATTGACTCTCACCGCTCCACCTCAATCACTGCTGCTCATGCTGTCCTGTACTCAAGGTCTTTAGCGAGGCGACAATACATTTCTTGCATGAAGGTGGGGATGCGCCGACACTCATGGACATCATCCCAGCAATGGACCTGCTTGACGAGGAGCTTGCGACCAATGCAGCAAACACCACTCTCGATCCGGCCATCCACATTGCAGTCGGGGCCGCCAAGCAAACAATCAACCATTATTATGACAAGACAGATGTGCTAGTCCTTGACCCGCATCACAAGCTGCAGTACTTCAAAGACAATGGATGGCTAGAGTCATGGATCAGTGACACTCAGTTTGCTACATGATGAGCTTATGATGAGGACTGGAAAGACTGGAGACCTGCTGGTGTGCAGGATGAGGCTAACTGAGATGATGAGCAACTGGTATGTATTCTCTTCATCTCTCATTGTACAGCAGCCTCCTAATCATTGCAAATGTCAGACGTCTATGTCTCGCGCCTCTCAGGAGGGTACTGCTGTGGCTCCAAAGGGCAAGCTCAATATCTTTGATGCAGCCCATGAAAAACAGAAGAAGGCTGCCATGCCAGTGATGGCCGACGAGCTCGAGCACTACCTCTCCATTGAACCTGATGTGAACATTGACAACCCGGTGGTGTGGTGGTCATCAAGTGAGTCGTGCAAGAAGTACCCAATGTTGTTGCGCATGGCATGCAGCCATCTCACTATCCCTTGTAAGTCTACATGTTGATTACTCAATCTTGATGTGCTGATTGTTGCTTACAGCTACATTGGTTGGTGTCAAGTGGCTCTTCAGCAAGGGCAGGATCATTGTTACACACCTGCAAAACGGCCTGTCGGCAGCCTCAATCCACACCTTGATGTGCCTCAATGATTGGAGTCCCCACGGCTTCGTTGAAGGCACCGACATGCTTGCTGTGACAACTGAAGACCCATCAAAGAATGTGTTGAAGGAGTGAGATGTAGTGGCTGTAAGGCAGTGGAATGTACCTGAGGGTTACTGCTCAAGGGAGAGGCCTGTTAGGCACATGGGAGAGAGCAGGAAGGAATGATGCATTAGAGGGTGTCCAAGCCCAGTATATATACATGTGGGGAGACCATCAGGTGATGGTTGAGTCATCATGAGGAGTCATCATAATCTATGTGAGTCAGTGTTAGTAAGACGGAAGGCCGGAACTCCTGGTTACCGGTAATATCATATGCTAAGGAGCAGAAGTCTGGAGGTCCGTAATCTAATCTACTGAGTCAGGACAAGAGATAACGAGTCCTGCAGATAAGATAAGAGCAGAAAAGGAATGTCAGCATACAGTATGGTACATAGTGTTGCAGAACACAATACAAGTCCATATCAGGCAAGCCTGATGAGATAACACCTGAAATGGTAGAAGTTCAACAGAATGCTGCCGAGGAGCCAGAGGACATGTGGGGCGATGACACTTGGCTTCATGTGTAGTACAATGCCTGGATATTCTCTGTCTGTACTGAAACCAGTGCGCCTACATGAATACCCGTGTGAATACCCATACCCGCCAAAACCCGCAATACCCATGGATGACCTGTACCCTCCGTGCGGGTAGCCAACCCCTGCGGGTATGGGTATGGGTAAGCCTCTGGACACCCGGGGGTTTACCCCTGCAATTCACTAGATGAGAGTTGAAGACAAGGGATGACAGTGCGACAATGATGTTATAAGGGACAGCAGCAGTGGTGGTGATGACATCAGCCTACTAAGCTTACTAGGGCAGCCTCACAGTCAATAGCTTTAGGAGTTGTGTTAAGGATAATTTCAATATCATAGTGCACTTGTTCCATGTCACGCATTTGGAGCTCTAAGAGACTCAGAGAGATAAGACAAGCTTGATGTCATAAGGTACCGGCTGCTAAGTGGATTGCCGGGTAGCTCAAAGGTGGCTATGAGCATCCTCAAGCAGTTTCGGTGGAAGCGAGCACCTGTGGGCAGCTCGCGGTATCTCTGGGCATGTCCTTTTTCCACTGGGCCTGACGCCTGACCCAGCCCGTGACAGGAGATTGATCTACAATTCACTCCCCCGAAGGAAATGATTGCAGACCTCTTCACAAAGCAATTGCTGCGCAAATCCTTCGAGAGGTCTCGTGCAATGTTAGGAGTGGGAGAATACTAATGACTCACCGAGTGGGAGTGACGAACATTACGGTACAAGGAACTTAGTTAATGTTATACTATACGGATCGTCATTAGGTTACCTACCGTGCGATCGTGATCTGGCGCAAGCGCCCGCAGCTCACACCCTCGGGGTTTTCTCCGCTCGAGGAGTTCACGTTCGCTATCACCGCGCCCGTGAACTCCAGTCTCCCGCGCCTCGTCGTTCGGCCTGCGTCGGTTGTGAGCAGTCTGATCCATTGTCGTGTAGCGTGCGGTTGGTGAGGCAATCGACCGAGGGTGGGAAGGAAGGAAGGAGATTTAGTCATGAAAGCATGAACCGTGGAAAAAATAGTATCCCACGGATAGCATTATGTGGAAACACGGCTCAGGATGCCTGCCCAGAATTGTACATACACGGATTGTGTGTTGTCGTCGTCAACTTTGTACGCAGTCCCAGGACATGATTGACTTGTGCATAGCCCGGGTCTGTATTGGAGACTCGGAAGATCACTGAGTCTGTGCCCAGGAGCTCATCTGCCTTGTGATTTATCTACAAAGGCCCCATGCACACCTCGACATGCACCGCGGACCGTCGAAAAGCAGCACCCGTGTGATCTAGTGATTAGCACAGACGCTGTACATTTTACAAGACATACCAGTAGCGATAAATAACGACGGCTATAGGCTTCCAAAAGCACAGAAACGTGCACTGTTCACGCCTTGTAGAGCGTATCCAGGAACGCAGTAGCCAAATGGCCAACCATCCTGGGGCCAATGGCACTCCCAGTGCCCAAGCCTGCATCCGCGCATCAGCAACACATTATTTGTACACACGCAGGCGGGGGTGGACGACTCACCGTATACCCTGACCATCGTGCCCGAGCCGCTCGGCGCGAGCTGCGCCTCCCTTACCGAATCCTTCAGGTCCGCGATGAACTGGTCCACGACGGGCACCGTCAACCGCGTCACCGCGATGTGCACCGCCGCGGGCCCAGTGAGCGCATTCAAATGCCAGCCCTTCTTCCCCATCTTATCACCGACCTCGAGCACGCTCACGCCCTCCGCCGAGCCCTTGCGCACGGACGCGAACGCCACGACGGATGCCCGCGGGTCGCCCAGGATACGCAACTCCGGGATCTCCGAGCGGATGCGCTCTGCAATCGTGCGCGCCGCAGTGACAATCGTTTTGCAGGACTCCAAGTAGCCCCTGCGACGCGGGGTGAGCAAATGCCTATGTATGAACCGAGACGGCTACGTACTGGTGCCCCATGTAGTGCATCGCTGCCCAAGTTCCCGCAAGGAGTGAGCCTGGTCTAATTCCTTGTCAGCACACCCTCCCACCAAAGCTTCCTACGAGCTCACCTTGAACCCGCGATACTCGGACTGGCGTATACACCCCCGACCCAGTCCGGGTTGACGTAGTACTGGTGCTTCCGAAGCTCCGCATCACGGTACATGATCACCGAGTTGCCTTTCGGCGCGAACCCGTACTGCGCATGCTCAGCATACTATGTCAGGGGCACAGCGCGCAGAGACGCACCTTGTGAGTGTCGCAGCTGATGCTCGTCACACCGCGGACGCGGAAGTCAAACGGCTGGAATGGCCCAAGTCCCGCCTCCTCGATGAACGGCACGATGAACGACCCTAAGCAGCAGTCAACGTGCAGACCGATGTTGTGCCGGTCTGCCAAGTCCCCGAGCGCGACAATGTCATCTGCGTTACCGTCTGGGAAGTTGATTGCAGAGCCGACAAGCTGAAGCCTTGATTAAGCTCAAGTAAAGGATGGAGTCAAGCGGATACTCACCATGATCGTGTTCGCATTGCTGCCACCTTCAAGTTAAGGATGTGCCCGACTTTGGAAAAGTATGCGTGCTTACATCGCTCGTTTGACTCGCTTGATGTTGACCCGCCTTGTCTCAGGGTCTACAGGGATCGTGTGCACCTTGATGCCCAGATATGCCGCACCCTTGTCGAAGGCTGCATGCGCAGTCACCGGGACAACCCTGTCCAGTCGCGGTGTCAGTGCCAGGGCCTGCCGTACAGAGACTGGCACTCACATTTCTGGCTCACTGATACCCTTCACAGCTCTTGCCCAATCACGGTATGTCTTGCACGCCATGACGATGCTCTCCGTGCCTCCACTGGTGGTCGTGCCCGCGCCCGTGGGGTTGTTGTACATCCGCAGGCACATAGCGACGACCTCCGCTTCCATTTTGCGCACAGCGGGGAAGACATCTGGATGAAGAGGGTTGGAGAGCGCGTACCGCTCGATGGCAGTCAAGATGACGCGCGTGAGCTCGTCGCCACCATCTACGTGTGTTGTGTGAGTACACGAGGGCTTCGTGTGGACAGGTGACGTACGATACACGGCACCAGAGACCTTTCCCTCGCGCCAGTCCGGGTGGATTCCCGGGGCTTCGTTGTCCATGACTTGCATTTCTTTTGCGATCCACTCTGCCGACTGCCCGGTGGGGGGCAGAGCCAGGTGCCGGTGTACGGAAGGGCCCTCAGGGACCATGCCCTTTTCAATGTCCAGTCGCGCCTGCTTCAATTCAGTGTTGACCTTGTTGCGCATGGACGGTACTCGCAACGCGACAAGGATAGCTTCCTAGGACAAACAGGGTCAGCATGAGTGGGTAGGTCAGACCTCAGTAGCATTCCCCAGGAGTCCTGACAATTGATAGGGGCCTGCTCGGGCAAATATTAGGGCATCTCATGATGTCTGGACAACAGTGAGGGTCGGGCAGGTGGTCACGGAGGAGGGGAGATCCTTTATGCCGTCGACCGCAGGCGTACGTACCTCAGCGTCTCTTGACGGTGACAAGCACCGCACAGGATGCATACTTTGAGGTCTCACCCTCAGTCGAGACATACGCCAGAATCCCGGACAAGGTGCTGGCGCGTTCAAACAAACACCCGGGCGCGTGAACAGGCCCCCGACCAATTTGCTGCTCATAGAGGGCTCCAATAGTCAGATCACTCACCCGCGAGAGCCATTGCCAAAAGTCCACGGCGGTCTGAGCGATCCCTCGCGCACGAAGATGGCGGAAGACCTTGAGAGAGCGCGTCACGACGAGGTAGACGACAACGACATCCTTGAGGAGTTCGTACGAGCTGCTGTTCACCGCAGCGGCCAACCTGGTGCGGCTGACGATGGAGCTAGACATGAAAAGGGCAGAAGGTAGTGGGAGGAGACGGAGGAGGACGAGGGACGTGTGCGCAGTCGTTTTGCGGTTAGGGGGCCGAGGAGGCTAAGCCGATCGCCGGTTCCTGTGATTTCGCGCGCGTCGGTGGCGTCCGTGGTGCGTGTGTGTGCGCAGGCTGCCATAAGTCCTCAGTATGTGTAATTCGCAGAGTCAGCCTATCAGACTGCTGCACGCAGCACATACGGGGACAGCAGTCTTGCAACTTTATTCGCAATGTTGCTAACAGGTATCGTACAGAGCCAAAGGCTCGTACTGCACACGGAACCAAACTACTCTAAGGAACACCCCAGCCTGGTATACAATTCAGGAGCAACACGCATCAAGTACACGACTCATACAGCCCTTCGCGGATACACATCGTACACGCCACGTCCGTCGATATCAACCTCGCTCAAATCGCAGTCTCGAATATCCCGATACTCATAAATAATACTCCACCAAGCATGGTCACCCCAAACCATGCACGCTAGTGGCGCCCCTCACCCTCCTCGAACGGATTCTCGACGTACTCGAGCTCGGAGTCTTCGCTCCGCTGACGCTGAACCGGCTGCGGCGGCAGCAGCGATACGGGGCGTTTCGGCAGGAGCCCAAGCTTCGCTGTCAATGAGGCATGGTGCGATCAGCTCACTTTCCTCGAGGAAGATAGAAGCGGGCGGAGAAGGACAAGGAAGGGCGGGGAGGAGTAGGGTAGAAGGACTACACGGCTCACCTCCGTCTATGGGACCAGGGCTGCCAGTGGAAGTCGGTGGCGGCCGAGGAACCTCGCCTGAAGGACGAGGCGACATGGACATGCGGCTCGTCGCCGGTGGGCTGGACGAGGCGGGAACAGCGGTCTGTGATGGTGCTATGTGGTAATCCGCAGGGTCAGCATTTGCATATCAGAAGCGGTGTAGAGTAGACCGACCACTAGAGCCCACATCGTATCCACGAATATCATGGCCGGCTGGGGCCTGTTGGTTGTGGAGGGTGACGGGTGGTGCCACCTCAGTAGGGGGATCAGTATGCCTGCCCCCATAGTACTGCTGCGCCACGGCCTGAGACGCGGCGTGTCGGTCAACACTTGGCTGGGCGTTGTAGCCGCCTTGGGAGGTCGGCGGGCCTGAGGGCTGGCCTTGCCTGGAAGGGCGAATCCATTAGAGCGTGCGATTGCCCCAGACGGTTGGGCACACACCGTTGCTGGTACTGGTCGTTCAATTCGCTGATTTTGGCCTTTGCCTTTGTCACGAAGGAGCTGAACGTCCGCTTCCCACCTGCACCCAGTCAGTCGATGGATCATAATGTATTTGAGTGATGTGCATACTCTCTGCCATGCGACCTAGTGTCTCCTGAATTTCCTGAAAGTCTCCACGCTCGCTGCCAGTAACATAGCCCTGTTGCTGCTGCTGCTGGTCGTTCGAGCCCTGCCGCCTCGCTTCATACGGCGCGTCGTCTCTCCGAGGCCACAACGTGCCAGAGGCATGTCGCGGCTGTTGATCCTCCAGCGCGAGTTGCCTCGCGAGTTGTTCGTCCAGTGCGAGATCGTGCGGTCGGTGCTGCTGACCACCTGAGGGTGTAGGTCATTATGCACATTGCTGATAAGCTCACCGGTTCTTCAAAGGTAGCAGATGATACGTAGTTTGGATCGCTCATCCCCAACAACACGTCGATCGCGCGGTCCTGGTCGTAGTTGACGGACTCTAGCACAGACTGGCTATGTCGGTTGTCAGTAGACTGCAAGATCCATATGGGGAAGGGGTGCATACAGGATCACATTGTCGAAATCAGGGAACATCCCGCGTAGCAATGCGACCTGTGGATGCTCGTTCTCCGTTTGCGCGTGCGGGTGCTCGACTAACGGCTCTAGCAGTGCATCCGTACGCGAGTCGAGACGAGGCGGCAGCGCGGGTGTCTCCTCCTCAACGTCTTCGACCGTCGCTCTGGGAGGGCGTTCAGTGGTCGTTGCCTGGGCATCTGGCGTAGTGTCAACCCCGTTGCAAAGCACCGATTGCTCGAGACGCGACGTACCATGGGCTGCTTGGGTCGTGTCACTCGACATGGCGGATGATGGATCGAGGAATGTACGGGACGGCGCAGGGACAGCGGTTGTCTGAAATAGACGTCGTGGTGTACTGCGCGGCAGTCTGCGCCAAGCTTGCGCAGTGCGCGCAGACCACTCGGACGGGTCCGCGCGGTCCGCGCGGTGACGCACCAGCGCTTCTACCATCTCTCCATCGTCTCTCCATCTTGCGCGGACGTACGGTCTCTTGAGTCTCCCCCTCTACCGGTCAACCTGCAAGGGTACCTACCATCGACCCAGTTTCAGTAGTCACTCAGGACCCAGATGCATTGACACTTGACGTCGAGCTGACGCCAGTTTACAACACATTGTTCGGGTGCGACAAGAACACACTTTCAGAGTCTGCAAGACGTGGGGATCAGTGGGGCTAATCCTCCTCCACCGCCCGACCCTCCTACAGCACCTCCCAGTAATGACCCGGACCGCGCAACTCGTCGTTCCTTGGCCTTCTTCAAGTACGATAGCAGGCCACCACTTCTGGCGAGGAGACAAATTCATCCATACCAGGGCGTTGACTAGTCCAGAAATGCAACAGCCCATGGACGCGAATAGAGGCCCTGGAAATAATCGGTCAATGTTTCAACATTGTACTCTTTGACGTAAAGTCGACCATCAGAATGGCCGAACCGAAGCATTCGTTCCTGGTCACTGTGCCTTCCGCGTGCGAGCTGAGATTGTGAATGCCAACGCATAAGAGTGTATTGTTCTCCCTGGTTCCTTTGGCTCAGACCGGCTGTCAATTCAGAATGGTGTAGGACACCACTATTCCGCGAAAGCATTGGGCCTGAACGGAAGCCCCAAAACACGGCACGACAGACGTTATGGAGTTAAACTCTGCGATGGAACAAATCTTCGAGTGCCCGGGTACACGCCACATGGATCGGACACGTTACATACTGGCACTCCTTAATGTTCCGGAAGGAGGAGGAAGATGAGTACTCCAGCGATGTGGAGTAGTCTGAAGAAGGTTCGCTGCGCTTGAAGACCGCAGAGGCCCGCAAAAGGAGACAGTGGCAAGAAACCGCAGAACGAGAGTCGAGGCTCATTGGGTAACAACTTGTCCCGCGATAGTGCACTCGGGTAGCAACGACACAATCGCGCTTCGACGGAAGTAATTCGCGGAGGTGTCGTCGCAGTTGGTTGAACGTGGTTGCTTCTGAGTGCATTCTTGGAATTCTTCGTACCGATGTTGTCGCGGAGATTCGATGGCTACGCACCCCGATAGGGCCAGTCCGCTCATTACCCAATGCGGACGTTCTTGTTCTCTGCGACTTCTCGTTGCGAGCGGGGCGGCGTCGACTGCGATGCGCTTGTTCCGATTAGCTGCCACCTTCGACGCGACGCGGCCCTGGGCAACGCGGCGCGTTGATTCAAGTCTCGCGGGAGGCCCCTTCTGTTTCAGGAAGATTCCCCGGTGAAGGGACCCATACTCGCCTACACGAGATCACGTACGCGACGCTGTCGACAGTCTCCTGCTGTTGTATTTCTGCGACATACACCGTCGCCATGGCCTGGCCGCCACCGGATTCGTTGACATGTGTCGTGGCTGTGAGATGGGACCTCAGTTGGCAGCCTAGGACGCATCTATAAGAAGCCACATCATGATGATGCTCCATCATCCTCCTTAAAGCAGGCCGGGCTCTGCGCTCCTTCACACCCTCTCCTCACTCTTTCATGGCAGCATGACTCTCAAGAGATACCTTAGCACGCTCGTCTCGCCCATTTCGCCTCGCCGCCCCCGTGCTAGCACCTCTATCGATTCCCCCGTCAGCGTCCGCTCACCCATCGAGGACCTTCGCGACTTCTGGAAGAAGACCTTTAATGAGTCCCTGGCGCGCGGAGAGGAATACAGAGAGGCTGCCCTCGCACGCATCCGTGACCAGCGAGCATACCTATCTGCCGCCGAGGTCTGGGACTTGCAGACTATGAACGACGGGTACGTTCTCTACGCTGCGCCACAGTGGCTCCTCCCTGACATGCACTCTGCACAGGCTTGTGGTAGAGCGGGACAACTTGTCTGACTTTGCTCAATGCCCCGAAAGGCTGAGCTTCGAGATCGTTTCAAAAGCATCCCGATACAAGTCTCGCGCACAGTACCTATATTCGGAAGTGAGGGTGAGCAGCGCTTTGGCACTGGTTTGCGGTCGCCGCTCACGCTATCCATCGCAGGAGGTAGTTCGGCGCTCCCAGGCGAGCTTTGAAAGTGCTCAAGCTATGGCCCCGGAATGTGAGAACAAGCAGCGGCGCAGAGGAGTCACTAGACATGCATTTGTTTCTGGAAGCCTGTCTGGTACGTCCGCCTGCATCCCCCCATCTCACCTGAGGCACTGAACGCTCACGATCTCGCAGGTGAAGGCTCGGATATGTATAGCCGCTCATACGAGAGCCAGCACGCCAATGGGTACTCTGCCGGGACGGATCCAGCGGAACACTGCGAGCCGCCGGCATACGACTGCTCCTCGTCTTCTTCCTTTGACAGTCGGTCGCAACTTGCCTCTTTGGACAAACACGAGGCTACCATATTGAAACCCTGCGCTTCAGCATGGGAAATCGCTCCTGAGGATGAAACAGCCGGTGCGCCGTCTTGCGAAGTGAGATCTGTAGCAGATTGTCCTGACGACCGTGTATCCATGTCTAGAGCTTCGACAAGGGCCGTCGGGTCCCGGTACCAACGAGACCATTCTTGCACGACTCGACAGGCAGGCCGTCGACGTGGGCCAATGGGCCGCCGACATTGGCAGGCATATGGAAGACGTGACGAGACGACGCGGTACATGCCATCGGCGCTCAACTCAATCAGACTTGTCCGAACAGTCAGATTTCTCGCCCGGCCCACCCACTCCGCGCTCCTCGCCACAATCGTCGCCCGCCTCCGCAGACCTCTCCGCATCGCCCGCGTTTCTCAAAAGGCTCGATGACGCCCTCAAGGGCTTGTCAGGTCAGTTGTTCGCCATGGGGTTTCGTCAGTCTGATCACTGATCCGTTCATTATCCACAGAGCCCGAGGTGGGGCCTGAGAATCACAGCCAGGAGTCCATCAGCGCGGTCTTCGCGCTGAGCAGGATGTCTCCCACCAACGTCCAGAGGCATGACAGACTCTACATGCCCCGCGGGCCCAGAAGCCCTATCCGGGCGACGCAGTCGCAACTCAACCCCCTCCTCCCCCTCCCGTTCCGACCCATGCCCGATCTGCGCCGCGCCGCGAGCCAGCCGCAGCTGCAGTCGCGCCCGCCACGCGAACGCACGCCGGTGCTTTTCTCGACAGAGGACATACACGCGCTCCGGATCATGACCAGCGAGCTGCGGTCGCCGCTCAGCGCACGGAGTGACGAAGACGAGGAGTGCTTCGACGAGGGAGAGGAGGCGGATCTCCTCACGGCCGAGAGCACAGTCGAGACGGCGTCCATCATCGTCCAGCCGTACGGGCACTCGCGCGCGAACACCATAGTAGAACGACCCATCATTCATTCTCCGGACGAACCGCTCAGAGCGCAGGCGCCTGTCGGATTCGCCAGCGGTGCGCATTAACGAGTTGCAATCCTTGTCTTGGTTCGCTGGAAGATTATTTGCATAAACACATCCTCGCCTTGTTCCCATCACCATCTGCTCACTCACAACACACTCATTGTTCGCTGGACTTGCTGTACGTACGAAGAAACCGAAACCCACACTTGCTAGCTGTAACGACCAATAGTAGACACTGTATCTTTAACGAGGTTTTCTGTATCGGAATAGGGAACCCGTCTCTGTAGCCCCTGAACATATTGTACTGATACATCTACCGTAATGCACCGTTCGAGTCACTTCGCGATTATCAATCAAGATGGTGCGTTCTGTCCATCGCTGGATGTCGAAATGCGTCAAACAGGACCTCCGCTATTCTCCCACCGCGCATAGTTGAGTAGCCGGAGGGTGCGAGAAGGGCACTGACGTCTGTTGTCATCCTTTGAAATCGATGCCAGGTCAGGGCACTGTCGGGATGGACATTGACAGGACATTGACTCAGCACCACCTTCGTTCAACCTGCTCAATCGACGCCCGGCGTCGCTTAGGCCCCAGACTGCGATGATCATCAAGGACGTATGGCCGCAAACGCGAGAATCATCTGAGAGCGTACATCCAGCGCCCCATGCGCGGACAACTGTTTGTACGGACTAGTGCACATCGCGAACGGATGGCACCGAGAACCACGGCTTGCAAAGACCGTCTCAATGCAAGTGGGTCTACCGCTGCCAGAACCTCCGGACGAACGGTCTTGCGGAACTCTATCAACCTGCGCCGTCATTCACAGAACCACAACGTCCGATTCTCTTGAGTAAAGCCTCTCACCACGACCACTGTGAGTCTGCCACATACGAATGTGAGCTGATTGACAGCCTGCCATTTAGATTGTGCTACGACAGCACAAGATCACAAGTCGACGTATCGGTGCACGAAGGGCGAAGCCACGGCGCGCGCAGCCGCTATAGTATCCGCGCCCCTGAATTCGGTTGCTTGGCCGACCATGAGCAACCCGACTTGCGGAAGCAAGAGATAAGTACATCAGTGCCCCGCGTGCTTCGTAGATTATGTGGGGACTCACCAATGAGACCGAAGAGGCCCATGATGCTGCCGAAGACCTCCACGATGAGGATCTTCACGAACAAGTCCGGGTCGGCCGCATCCGCAAGCGCGGCAGTGGAGCCAGTGATGCCAACACAGACACCGCACAGGAGGTTGCATGCGCCAACGGTGAGGCCTCCCCAGAAGAGTGCATAGCCTTTAGGCGAAGCGTTAATGCGAACGGACAGGACAGCCACAAACATTCCGACATACCTGTGAAGTAGTTCTCGCGGGTATAGAGCTCCGCCTCCGGAACGTGGGTTATCTTCGCGGAGTAGACAATGCCGATAATCTGTGCTCGGTGAGAAGATGGGCCAGAAGTGCATTGCAAACAAACTCACAACGCCGTAGATAGCCACAACTTCGCAGAAGATGATGCTAGGAGAAGCTGGTCGGGCAAGGGCAGGGCACGGAGAGAAACCGCATACCTGATCAAGTTCTTGGTTCGTATCCGAGGTGCCCGAACGCCTCCACCAAGGATGGATGAGCCCGTAATGAAGATACCCCTACGAGGCAGGGTCAGCTTCACAGTAAGCTGTCAGACGCGATACACGCACCAGCCGGCGCCCAGGACGCTGAGACCAATGCAAAGACCAATTCCCGTCGACGCCCATGCATATGGACTTGTCTCTTCCAAGAACCGGCCGACGTTGAACGCCTCACCAGATCCTAGGATGGATTGTTACTTTAAGCCTCAGTTGACTGCCTCGAATATGCTCACCTGTGAAGAGGAGGTAGAGACCTATAGAGATAGTCACGAATGTCGGAAAGCCATACGTGTAGTAGGAAGTCAACACGCCCATCGTGTCGGGCAGCGTATGAGGTGGTGGTCGCTGCCTGCGCCTGGCACGACGAGGGAGACCGGGCATTCGGCCATTTGCGAGCGCTGGTGGTTGACGCTCGTGCTGTACCAGCCGCTGTGCCACTCGCTCTTTGCCTGTAACCATGTATCATCTCCTCAAAGGTTTCTACGAATATTTCACAAGGTCTGCGCTATAGCTGTAAGGTAGCACCTCCTGCTGATGTGCTGCAGCAAAGAAGAGTTCTCTGTGATCATCCTTGGTCTCGACGGCGCTGGCAAAACGGTACGCATCCGCGCCGTCTCATGTGGTAGCAGTGCTGCTCACACAGAGGTCAAAGACGCTGTTGGAGAAGATAAAGACACTATACAATGATACCCCTGGCCTGGCACCCGACAAGATTGCGCCCACCGTGGGGCAGAATAGTACGCGAGGGCTTCTGATGCTTGGTACACATCTGACGTCGGCGGTGTAGTGGGCAAGATAACCCTGCCGTCCACCATCCTCCAATTCTGGGACTTGGGTGGACAAAGAGGCATTCGGTCTATATGGCACCGCTACTACGACGACTGTCACGCGGTGGTTTTCGTGTTGGACGCGCAGGATCGAGAGAGATTAGGCGAAGGCTGGGAAGTATTCGGTACGCGTCTTCTGACTCAGCTCTGGAACTGCTGTGTATTCATGCAGAGCAAGGGTTTTAAGACAACGTTCTGTCACATCCCAAGATACTTGGCGTTCCATTATTGTTGCTTGCCAATAAACAGGACAGTCCGCACAGCCTCTCCGTCGAAGAGATACGGAATGACTACGAGGAATGGTATCGTAGCAAACAGGATGCGGCACGCCGGAGATACGGAGACGAGATCGACTTGGAACACAGCAGAGACAGGATGGCTAGTCTCGATGTCATGGGCATATCTGCTCTCGAGGGGTAAATATACCCTACACGAAGTGCAAGCATGGTGACTGAAACACTCTCAAGGACCGGCGTTCGAGCAGCGGTGGATTGGCTCTTCATCCGAGTGCAGAACAGCCGTCGGAGGTGCGTGCTTTTTTGTTGGGGCTTCGTTCTGTCTGACATGCTGTGTACAGGGACGAGCAAGGCGACAAATAGCTTATCACAGTCGACCAGCCCTTGGGGCAGGCCAATTATGTGCACTCGCTCCGTGACTGGCAGATACATATACGATAGGACCTTGTTTCAAATATCCTCTGTACTTTATGGACATATAATGTCTCTGTCTTGTGGATCTATACATATACGGTGGGATGGTCAGAACGAAGCTATGATCGTAGCGGTCCTCCATGAGTCGATCATAGGCTGCATGCGCATTGCGCAGGCGCCTATGAAGCTGCGCCCGACCGCGACACGCTGTACATCTCATCCTTGGTACCGAGTCCATTGCTCGGGACAGCGTCAAGTCGGACGAACTTCTGTCTATAGTACAAGACCATAGCCCATGTGCGTGCATGTCGCGTGAACGAACGGCCGAGTATCACCACGCCGGCTCCCCGGAAGAACAGGAAGAATACGAACGAATCAAGTCAGTTACTGTCGTCTTCCGTAGCTCCTGAGCATATGACCTATCCTCTCTTCCTCTCGCAGGAAATACGAAGACTTCACGACTATTGGTATGTTCTGCCCAACCACCTGAAGTACTCAAACCGATCGCCGTCTTGTCAGACTGGATTCAGGATGCAATCGTCGAGCGAAACAGACGTTTGCGGACCACGCGCAAGTTGCACTCCTCATACATAGGACATGGAAGGAGATGGGAGGTTGCATGGGCTTGGACGTGGTCAAGGTTGTCCATCTTCGCAGATGCCGCACAGTCTTGGTTTGTAGTAAGCTTGGTCGGTGAGCAACATCCTCTAGCTTCTACTTGTACGGGCCTGACACAATTCCCAACCCGCTTTCCCTCCTCTCATTGACTTCACATGGACTTGTCTCCTAGGAGTCTTCATTGGGGTCAATGCTGCGCTCATCTCCATCATTACCGCTTGGTTGTCCGACCTCAAAATGGGCTACTGCTATGACGGATGGTGGCTCAACAGGCAGTTCTGTTGCTGGGAGATCGAAAACGACGATGCCAGTTGCGAGTCTTGGCATAGATGGAGTACTGTCCTACCTGTGCGATGGACAGTATATGTGATCTTCGCTGTGAGTGACATCGTCGTTATGGTATACACAACCTGAACACAACGTAGGCTACATTTTCCTTCACTGCTGCGCACCTTGTGCGGGCACTCGCAAAGTATGCGGCGGGATCGGGGATATCAGAAATCAAGTGCATCATAGGTGGATTCGTCATGAAGGGATTCTTGGGTTTCGGAACGTTCTTCGTCAAGAGCATGACACTGGTGTGTAGTGGTCTCTCTGAGTACATGCACACGTGTGAACGCGCTCTAGCCTCTAGTAATCGCTTCCGGCCTTTCAGTTGGAAAAGAGGGTCCCTCAGTGCACGTCTCGTGTTGCATAGGGTTCCTTGTGGCTGGCCTCTTCCAGAAGTACTCCCGGGGTCAAGGTACATATGCGATTCTCGCGCGAGGCTTGTACTGAAACTTATAGTCCCCCAGGCAAGATGAGGGAAATCTTGACTGCTTCCAGCGCGGCTGGAGTAGCTGTCGCCTTCGGTTCGCCTATCGGAGGTGTGCTCTTCTCGATTGAGGTGAATATAAGTATGTTACGTGCAGATGTATGTTGTACTTACGGGTATACAGGAAATGAGCAGTATCTTCAGTATCAAGACAATGTGGAGAAGCTTTCTATGTGCCTTGACGGCTACTGTCACCTTGTCCGTACGTAGGCAATTCTGCATGCCACTCTTATACGGGATTATGCTGACCTTGCCTACAGGCGATGAATCCATATCGCAGTGGAAAGCTGGTATTGTTCCAGGTCACCTATGATCGAGACTGGCATTTCTTCGAGATCATCTTCTTCGTTATCCTTGGTATCTTTGGTGTAAGTACCGCACTGCTATCTCACGGAGCTCACAACTCAGACGACTGCAGGGTCTGTACGGTGCTTTGGTCGTGAAATTCAACTTGCAAGTAGCGGCCTTCCGACGGAAGCACCTCAACAGCTTCCCGGTCTCGGAGGCCGTCATCCTGGCAACTATCACCGCGATGGTCGGGTACTTCAACCGTTTCATCCGGATCGATATGACGGAGAGCATGTCTATTCTCTTCCGCGAGTGCCAGGGAATGGAGGCCGACTTTGACGGCATCTGCCAGTAAGTGATGCAGCGCTAGTGCGATGGTCGCATCACTTAGTTGCAAGCCTAGGACTTCGCAACAGTGGCCAATGGTCAACTCCTTATTCCTTGCTACGATCCTTCGACTGGGTCTTGTTATCATCTCCTATGGTTGCAAAGTCCCTGCGGGAATCTTCGTGCCCTCTATGGCGATCGGCGCTACCTTCGGGCGAATGGTCGGGATCATGGTCAAGGCTCTATACCGGTAAGCCTGAGCACGGTGCGTGTAATTTGAGTAGCGCTAACATGTTCGATCGCAGAGCGTATCCGGAATCTAGCATGTTTGCAGTTTGTCAAGGCGACCCGCAGTGCATCACGCCGGGAACGTACGCCTTCCTCGGTGCTGCTGCTGCTCTTAGGTAATGTTGTCAAGCCGTTCTATCGAGTCGTCGTCAGTGCTCACGTGCATCGTAGCGGGATCATGAGACTGACAGTGACGGTTGTGGTCATCATGTTCGAGTTGACTGGTGCTTTGACGTATATCTTGCCAACGATGGTATTGTCGCCATGCTTGATGGTGCGGTTGACTCGCTCTCACCGCGCATCGTAGATCGTATTGCTCGTGACGAAGGCTGTCGGCGACTTCCTCGGGACCGTTGGTATCGCAGACGAGATGATCCGGTTCAATGGTTTCCCGTTCCTCGAGAAGGACGACGAAGCCTACAATGTGCCTGGTGTGTTCAGTTATTCTCGAGACAGAATTGCGTACTCACGCTGTGTAGTTTCGAGGGTCATGAAGACTCAGCTGCATACGATACCGGCATCTGGTCTCTGTATTCGTGATGTCGGTAAGTTCCTCATACATCGGAATGAGGTCATGGTAGTCATTCTGGCAGAGGATCGCTTGAAAGCTACAGATGTCAAGGGATTTCCCGTGGTATCCGCCGACGAAGTATCAATTCTGATAGGGTACATCGATCGTTCGGAACTGCGATACGTGCTCGGTATGTACACTGCGTTCGTTGCGCAACTCTTAGCCACTGATGCCGCTACAGACAAGGCACGAAGGGTTCAGAATATATCCTCCACCACGCCGTGTTCTTTCGCATCCGACCAGGACGATCATATACAGATTGAATTCCAGGTAGACTTTCCGGGTATGGCAACAGGCCCTGCGGTCGGTATTGACGAAGATATATCAATGGAGATCTTGGAGACAACTGCTACGCCGGGGGTGTTGAAGTTCTGGCCTTGGGTAAACCAGGTACGCCCTTTGTATTTAACTCTGCACACTGAGTCTGAGTCAGTCATGTTAGACCCCGCTCACTGTTACACCTCAACTACCTCTGGAAATGGCTATGCAAATATTCAAGCGATTAGGGTGCGCAGTTATAAGCATATGTGTACCCCCATGTACTGAATGTCACTGAATGCCCTTAGGCCACGAGTTATTCTCGTTGAGGATCAGGGTGTGCTCGTCGGATTAGTCACCGTGAAGGACGTCTTGCGGTTCACTTTGATGGAACACAGCCTGAACCACTCGTCGTGGACTGGAGCGGAGTTCGAAGGCATCATTGAAGAGGTATGGACGTGGATGTCCGATCGTTTCTTCGCTTTTATATCCTATTGCCGTGCTCTCGTGAGGCGGTAGCTACTGACTTATTACACATGATACTCTAGTGTCAACTCGATGATTTTCATGTATCTTCAATTCGGTTGGACTGCAGTCAATCGCTCTTGTCTCGTGGCATCAATCTGTAGCATGCGGGAGGGGATGTTGTATTCCGCCCATTGAGTATTGCTACTTGCAGGTCAACGCAAGTGAGAACGTCGATATATATACGAGAGCGTACACAAGATATTGATTAAGCTCCATGAACCCTGCATCTTCAGATGTTTATGCTGCATACAGTACAGAGTCAACAACTATACTCAGGCTAATAAACATGTCAATATTCTCTATCGTGCCAGCGGGTCACACTAGAGTGAATACTGTGTCAGGGGCAATGTTTATGTCAGGGTGGATATATGTCAGTTTGCCATCAGCAAAAAAGTGCATTATGCAGATCTCACAAGCAGTGTGATTCATAGCTCACCTCGTAAGAGTTACCTGTCATGGTAGACACAGCTAAGCCCTATTTTTGCTCATATGTTTATTATTTTATCTTGCTTTAGAAATGGACTTGTACTATATGCTCGATAAGGACTTTGCCTGGAATGGCATTCTGACTAGTCATGTGACATAACCACATACTTACCTTGTAGCACATGACTCATTGACTCATAAGACCAGAGTTATGGTAGATCACATCATCTTGCATCATCAGTAGCCAGCCAATAGTGTGATGTTGAAGGAGTGTGTCACAGAACTAGGTCAACACACACATCTGGAAGTGAGAAAGGTCTCACCGGGATTGACCCCATATGGACAGGGCTGAGAGTGAGTGTGATACTCACCACTTGGGTCTGAATGGACTTTGAGTCGACATTCACATGGACTAGGTTTAGAGAACACTAGCACTCCAAGTTAATATTAATGAACAGTGAGCAAATACATGTGCTTACCTAGCACTCCAAGAGGACAAGATGGAGTGCTAGGACTACAAACTACTCTACTTATACCCCTGAGGTTTAGGGCAGGACTCCTACATCAGACAGCCATCACATGCATGAGGTACTTATGCTATTGGATATCTACCAATGATGCAAGATGACACAATCTATCATAACTCCGGTCTCGGGATATGAGTCAACGAGTCATGTGCTACAAGAGAAACCCTAGTATGTGGTTACGTCACATGACTAGTCAGAATGCCATTCCAGGCGAAGTCTTTATCGAGCATATAGTACAAGTCCTTTGTAAAGCAAGATAAAATAGTAAAAATATGGGGAAAATAGGGCCTGGTCGTGCCTACTACGACACTCATCCTGCTATGGTTGCAGGACAGTAAACTCAATCTCTGTTATACCCAAAACAGTCCATCTGCTGTGATACAAAGCCAAAGTCCTTTAGCGCATCTTACGCCAACTCCTCCATCTCTACCTCCTCTGCCATTTGCTTCTGGCACCTGACAATGATTTTAGTATTGTGTCAAATTTGCCGTTGGACACTCTTATCTTATCTGTAGGACTCATTATCTCTTGTCCTAACTCAGTAGATTAGATAATGGACCTCCGGGCCTCCGCTCCTTTAGCATCTGATATTACCGGTTACCAGGAGTTCCGGACTTCTGTCTTACTAACGCTTACTAACATAGCTTATGCTGATGACTCATGATGACTCAACCATCAGGTGATGGTCTCCCCACATGTAAGATTGGCCTCCTCCAGAACCATCCAATGAAAGAGGTGCACGTGACAAAAACCCGACAGTAACACTATAAATGTATAGGGAATCCTCCTGTATACTATAAAATAGAATAGAAACCAAGAAAATATTTGGGCAGGTTGGCTTCACTGAATCTCATTGAGATTTTGACAGTACTACACGAGAGCACAGTGCGGTGTGTTTTCGACAATTATTCATGAAGGGACAAGACGTAAGTGCCACTGCAGTCCAACTTGTCCACCTGCCAGCAACATTGCCCACGTGCAACGAGATGCCTAAGGGGAAAGGTAGCTGGCACTTCAAGAACCTTGGGATACCGCACTAGACACTAGAAGGCTAAGCAGGCCTCCATAGCTGAGATAGATGTCAAAATGGTATGTCAATTCATCCTTCCTATAGGCCAAGAGACTGACCTCGACTCGTAACCTCACCGGGAATGGACTCAGTCTGAGCAATAGTAGTGTACCATTGCAGTCCATTTATTTGCATTCCTGTAGCATGGTACCTGAGAACCATAGCATCGGTAAGTCTGTGCTAAAATGACTCGCACATGTGATCAAGATGTTTATCTCTTATCATGCAGTTACGCAACATGCTCACATCCCTTCATGGACGCATATGCAAAGGGACTGAATGGCACACAGGCAGCCTGGGCTGCAAAGAAATATTGTAGTCACCATACACTACCCAACTCACTAATGGAGGATCTCGAGGCTGCTGCCACCAAAGCCCAAGGCTAATTCTCACTTAACAGTGTCAATATCTTTATTCCTATGTACATATTAGACCAGACCTGTATCTTCCATACTCTATGAAGTACCTTAATCTGCATACTACGCCATTGTGTATCCTACGCTCTCCGGACTCCCTACATTGCACCATGCACCACTGTGCTCATCCCTTGTTAAACTTCTACCATTTCAGGTGTTATCTTATCAGGCTTGCCTGATATGGACTTGTATTGTGTTCTGCAATGCTACGTACCATACTGTATGCTTACTTTCCTTTTCACTCTTATCTTATCTGCAGGACTCATTATCTCTCATCCTGATACAGTAGATTAGATGATGGACTTCTGGTCCCTTCGGACCTCCACTCCTTTAGCATCTGATATTACCAGTAACCCGGAGTTCCGGTTCCCGTCTTACTAACGATTACTCATGTAGTGTGACGACCTAAGGTCTAGTCACAGCCTAACAATCTACTGCAAACCCGGGACGTTTGACTTACTGATTCTTATCTGAAACTGAAAGGGAGTCAGGGACTCAACCTTAGGGCTAGAGACAAGTATACATTAGTGTAGAAGAAACTAGTACAGGGGGTACCCTGCTCACCTAGAGACAAGAGGTCGAGACTGAGTCTCTAGGGGAGCAGGGGGTGGTCTTTATATACAGCCCGTGTTTAGGGCAAGCTATCTACAATGGTCCGTGCGCAGAGCGTCGTGATTGGGTCGGAAGGGTGTGGAATAATGTGGAACTGCCTTGGAGTGATGGACAAGGTCGCGAGGCTTTTGGCCGATGACCGAGGCTGTGCCCGAAGGCCGAGGGTACGCCGAGCGAGGGTGGACTTGGAGGCCGAGGGTAGGCTTGGAGGCCTAGGGTACGCCGAGCGCTGGGCGCTTTCGTCAACTCGTGACAGTACCCCCCTCCTAAGGGCGCATGACCTCATGCGCCCAGCCCAAGTTCCCAACCCGACCGATGGTGAACTGATGTCAGGGGTTCTGGGACTGGCTTGAACTGCAGGGCTTCAAAAACCGTTGCCGACACACGGCGTGGGGCGGATGGGTGTTGGTGATGGAATGCCTCCACTAGGCGACGAGCATTGGCCACGTTGCGTGCCGGTTCCCAGGATGTGTGCGAGTCGTCATAGCCTTTCCACTTGACCAAGTATTGGAGTTGCCGTCTGAAAATGTGTGAGTCCTTGATCTGCTCAACCTTGTATTCCTCCTCTCCTTCGACTTCGATTGGTGGAGGTTCTGTGGGCGTTCGCCCTGGGATAGGACTATTCTTGTACGGGCTGAGCAATGATACATGAAAAACTGGGTGGACGGGTACGGATGGGGGCAGTTTCAGCTCGTAATCCAGGTCACCAGTGCAACCAATGACCTTGTAGGGTCCGAGTCGCTTAGGGCTAAGCTTCCGACTTGGTTGCCGAATTTTGAGGTTTTGAGCATCCAGCCACACTTTGTTGCCTGGTTGGAATATTGGTGCCTCTTGTACCTGCCGGTCATAGTATCGTTTCATCCGTTCAGCTGCTAACTTGAGGGAGGCTTGGCAGTCACGACGGACTTCTTCGAGTAGGGAGAGGTGTTTCTCGGCTGCGGGGACTGTGGACATGGGGCCGGAGCATGCCATTGCCGATGGGTGATATCCCATTAGCATGAAGAATGGCGAGTGACCAGTAGCAGAGTGTACTCGGTTGTTTAATGCGAACTCTGCTATGGGCAGGTGTTTGGCCCAGTCATCCTGTCAGTGGTTGACGAAGGCACGCAGGTACTGTTCAACTTCCTGATTGAGTCGCTCCATCTGTCCATCTGTTTGTGGATGAAACACCGTGGACAAGGCTGGTTTGATCCCCAGGCCCCTATAGATGGCTTGAAGGTACTTTGATGCGAACTGGGGGCCTCGATCGGAGATTACTTTGGCTGGGACACCATGGTGTCGGAATATGTCACAAATGTATAGTTCCGCAGCACCTTGGCAGTGAGTGTCTCATGGCAGGGGATGACATGCGCTTGCTTTGTGAACCGGTCAACAACAACAAGGATTGAGTCGAACCCTTGCGATTTAGGCAGCCCTACGATCATATCAGTGGTCATGACTTGCCAAGGTCCTTCCGGAATCTCGTTTGGCTTGAGAGGTCCTTGGGGTTTTGCCGGGAACGTTTTGGTTCGGTTGCATACATCGCAGGTGTCGACATAGTCGTTGATAAACTTGGTCATCCCTGGCCACCAGTAGTTCCTGGATACCAGCTCGAGTGTCTTTGCCCGACCGGGGTGACCGGCCGCCGGGGCATCATGGTGCATTTGGACGATGTCGTGACGAAGCGTCACGTCCTTTGGTACATAGATGCACCCCCTAAACAACAGGAGACCCTGTTCAGCATTCCACTTGGTGAAATCTCGTTGAAGGCGCGGAGGTCCAAGATCCTGAATCTTCTCGAGAGCCTCGGCAACTATTTGGTCCTTGTCGGAGCAGGTGCGTATGTGACGGAGGATGGCTGTGTCCGGTATGACCACAGCGTGGCCTCGTTGATTCGCTGCGACTTTAAACTGCGAGGCTTTAAGACCACCTGGTCAAGGTTATCATCTTCGTCATTGATTTGAAGGTCGACCCGCCGGGAAAGTGCGTCTGCCCGTCCATTGGATTTGCCCGCTTTATGTGTGATGACAAAGTCGAACCGTGACAGGTACAAGGCCCATCGGGCTTGTCGACGCGTGAGATGTTGTGCTGTTTGCCAGTACTCGAGGTTCTTGTGGTCGGAGAGAATCTCGAACTGCGAGGGTAGTCCTTCGAGGTAGTGGCGCCAGTCCTCGAGTGCCTCAATGATAGCCAACATCTCCTTGTCGTAGATCTCGTAGTTTCGCTGTGCCTGGTCCATTCCATGGGAGCGGAAAGCCACTGGATGCCACTTTCCATCGTCTTGTTTCTGGCTGAGGACACCGCCCGTTGCAAACCCTGAGGCGTCTACTTCAATTCGTGTTTCTCGGCTGGGGTCGTAGATAGCCAGGATGGGTGTTGACGTGAAACACTTTTGAGCTCGTCAAAGGCTTTTTGCTCCTCTTCACCCCAGTGCCAGGGTGTGTCCTTCTTGGTCAGGTTGTCCAAGGGTCGAGTGATTTTGGCAAAATCCTGGATGAAGCAACGATAAAATTGGCAAATCCCCTGAATTGCTGGACCCCTTGACGTTGGTGGGAGTGGGCCAGTTTGCAACACCACTGACCTTGACCGGGTCCATGCGAACCTTTCCCCCACCGACAATCATCCCGAGGTATTCGGTTTCTGGCACATTCCATTCACACTTCTCTGGTTTAAGGAAGAGATCGTTTTCCTTCAATCGTTGGAGCACTTCTCGTGTAACTCGGTCGTGCTCCTGCTGATCGGTGGAGAAGATGAGGATGTCGTCGAGATAGACCGTAATCTTTCCTTCGGTAATGAGATCTCTGAAGATATCGTTCATTACATTCTGGAATGTGGCCGGGGAGTTGGTGAGCCCGAAAAACATGACCCGAGGTTCGTATAGGCCTCGATTGGTCACAAACACGGCTTTCCATTCGTCTCCCGCTTTGATCCGGATGTTGTTGTAACCCCAACGGATGTCAAACTTGGTGAAGATGGTGGCATTTCGCAGACGGTCTGTGAGTTCCGAGATGAGCGGTAGAGGGTAGCGATTTTTTACAGTGATCGCATTGAGTCGACGGTAATCCTGCACTGGGCGTAGATCACCGGTTTTCTTCTTGATGAAGAAGAAAGGGGAGGATATCGGTGATTTGGATTTCCGTATATAGCCTTTCGCTAGCTGCTCCTTGAGGAACTCATCTAGTGCCACTTGTTCCTTTGGAGCTAAGGGGTAAACCTTAGAGTGGAACGTCTTGGCGTCGGGGACCAGTTCAATCGCATGATTGTAGGACTTATGCTTGGGTAACCGTTCTGAGGCTTCTTTGGAGAAGATGTCGAGGAAGTCGTGATATTTCTCTGGCACCATCTGATCCACGCTTTTGACTTCTCTCTTAAGGAATGCCTCTTCTGCCAGGGCTTGCGAGTACATGTGTCCGGCGGCAATGTAAAGTTTCAGAGAGTTCGGTAGAGTCACTCCACGCTCCCAAGCTTCCAGGAGGTCATCCTCATTCCAATCAATGTCGACTTCGGGCTCTGAGTCCTCCTCAGGTAGCACCTTAGCCCGTACTTGGCCCTTCTCAACCTTAGAGGTCCTCTTAGCCCGTCGCCTCTTCCCTGAGGTGGCACTGGCAGTCAACTGAGGTTCTGTGGTTCTGTCCGACACGTATCCGGACAACGTGAGAGTTTAAAGGACCCTTGCTCCCAGTCGATTTCAGGGTTGTGTTCGCGCAGCCAGTCCAAGCCTAAGATCACGTCTCCGGACCGATGTCCATGACAGTAAACACCACTTTCTCCTCGTGGTCTCCGATCTTCATGTGCAGGACTGCTACTTCTGAAATGCTCCCTGCCTTGTTGAGTGATCCGTCGATGTTGTACAAAGGTATGGGATGCTTCAACTTCTGGGTGGTACTTTGTTCTCTCGTACAAAACGTCGATTCATGAATTAGTGGTGGCTCCACTGTCCACCATTGCTGTAATCTCCTTCTGTCTGTTTCTGCCACGCAGCAAAACGGGTATGTGAAAATGTTGTGATTCGTGATCGAGCTCGTATACATTTGCAGATGACAGTACAGAAAAACGATTCGTAGTCTTCGGTCCAACGCGTACAGCAGCTAATGCGGACCGAATTAAAAACCCTCTGACTCCTTAAGGGATCGGAGTTCCCTCAACTCCGTTTTCAAGGCTGTCATTTCATCCAGCAGTGCTGAGACGTCGAGGCCCTTCCCTTTGACTTCCGCCGGGACGGTTGTCGTGGCCGTTGCGGCGACCGTAGCCCGTACTCGGGGTTGTCGGGGTTTATCCTTGCAGTTGGGGCATTCCGTGCGCCGATACCCTTTCTGTCCACAGCCGTAGCAGTTACCGGGGAATTTCCCATCGCCAGTGGTGGCGCTGATAGTGGCCGCCGCCGCTCGGTTGGAGCTACCGGCTTGTCTGCGCTGGAAGAAGGGGTTTTCAGGCCTTCGTGCCTTGTCAAGATCCAACAGCTGTTCGACCTCGAGCGCCCGTGTGTCCAACTTTTTCCAGTCCTCGAATTGTTCAAGTTGGATTTTGCGGAACACCCGAGTGGGGAGCCCGTCCCGATACTTGTTGCGAAGCTCGACTGTCCCGTATCCAGATCACTGAGCTGGTCCTGCAAAGGCCGCTGAAAACTCGGCCACGGTGCGCTTTTCTCGTTTGTCCCTTTTGACAAGTTCCTCAATCTCTACTTGCGCGGCTGCGGCGTCGTCCACGTGGCCGAACCGAGTCAGGAGAGCCTGGTAAAAGGCCTCGAGATCGGCAAACGGGGCACTGGAGCCCTCCGCGTAGAGGACGACATATTGAGTTGCCCACTCCTTGGCATCCTTGTCTAGGAGATTGAGAGCTACGAGAAGCTGGATACGGAGGGACCCAATTACCGACCCATAGTACTCAAAGTATTCTTTGCACTGGGCGATGAAGAGTTTAGCTCCTTGCGTTGTCGAGCCATCATAGCATTGCGGGATTAATAGCTTGGCAATTTCCTTATCGGGGGTCGCCATGCTAGGAGGAGGAGGGGAGGGAGATGGTGGTGGTGGTGCACCCGCAGGAGGACGGCCGGGGTTTCGTGTAGGTTGACGACCGCGGGTTGGTCATGGGGGTTCGGGGCTCGGATTGCGCGGAGGTGTAGGAGGATCGCTTTGAACCTTTTGCCGTCGTCGGTTCGTGACCGTGGGTAGCAATTGGGGCACGGTTGTCTTTCACAATCGTAGATCTGAGTCTCGCCTTTCTCTTCGCGGTAGTGAACATCGCAGAGGTCTGAAGAGTCGAAGGCGTGTATGCAGCCGTAACAAGCTAACTGTTCCGCTGAGCTAGCCACGTTGATTCTATACTACGAGCCAGTCGTCTCTTCCCTATGTGGTCGAATCAATGGGGGTCTGAGAGCTCGATCCGCTCTAGTAGCCCAGTAGCCTTGTTCTTGGCGCAGATGATGCGGGAAGAAGCAGCTTTAGGCACTACAAACGTCCAGTCAGCGCACTGGCACAACAGATCCTGGCTGCGAGAAAAAGGGAGGTAGTGTCGGTGTCTGCCTGCTTTCTCTCAGTCAGGTCAGGTGGGGAATCGGGGTAGTCGCTGCTGAGTTTCCACACTCAGAGCCAAACGTTGGTGGACGAGGTATTGCACCTATGTCCCTTCTGCCCTAGCACGTTTGTTTCCATCTACAGTCACTGAGACCTCTTGGAAACACACGGCTAGTTTAACTAGCAGAGTCCCTTACACCTGGGAGGCGGCACACTTTGCTTGTCACTAGTGAACAAGACTTTTACTGTCTGATGACAGCACCTCTTATGCCTGAGGATCGGCAAGGGAGTGGCTAAGAAAAAAGAAGAACCGTCAAACGTCGGGGGTGGGAGGAGTTTCGACCTAATGTGACGACCTAAGGTCTAGTCACAGCCTAACAATCTACTGTAAACCCGGGATGTTCAACTTACTGATTCTTATCTGAAACTGAAAGGGAGTCAGGGACTCAACCTTAGGGCTAGAGACAAGTATACATTAGTGTAGAAGAAACTAGTACAGGGGGTACCCTGCTCACCTAGAGACAAGAGGTCGAGACTGAGTCTCTAGGGGAGCAGGGGGTGGTCTTTATATACAGCCCGTGTTTAGGGCAAGCTATCTACAATGGTCCGTGCGCAGAGCGTCGTGATTGGGTCGGAAGGGTGTGGAATAATGTGGAACTGCCTTGGCGTGATGGACAAGGTCGCGAGGCTTTTGGCCGATGACCGAGGCTGTGCCCGAAGGCCGAGGGTACGCCGAGCGAGGGTGGACTTGGAGGCCGAGGGTAGGCTTGGAGGCCTAGGGTACGCCGAGCGCTGGGCGCTTTCGTCAACTCGTGACATGTAGCTTACACTGATGACTCAGGATAACTCGACCATCACCTGATGGTCTCCCCACATGTATATATACTGGGCTTGGATGCCCTCTAATGTATTGTTCCTTCCTGCTCTCTCCCATGTGCCTAATGGGTCTCTCCCTTGAGCAGCTCACCCTCAGGTTCGTATCACTGTCTTCTAGCCACTACAACTCACTCCTTTCTACCATCCCTTGCCTCAGCGCTATGCAGCTCAGCCACCGGAGTAACACAATAAGTCCTCAGGGTAATGCCGAGTCACAGTGTGTCACATTGGATGCCTCTGGAGGAGGCCAATCTTATATATACTGGGCTTGGATGCCCTATAATGCATTGTTCCTTCCTGCTCTCTCCCATGTGCCTAATGGGCTCCTCCCTTGAGCAGTTACCCTCAGGTTTGTTTCACTGCCTTACAGCCACTACATCTCACTCCTTCAACAGGACGTGCATTGGAGCACATTGGAGTGTTAGTGCGGGCTGTCACATAACAGTGCCTGGATCAGCTGCTGCAGACATGCGACAACCTCCCCAACAGTCTCAAACTCCAGATCATTGAAGTATCGGAGTAATGGAAGGCCAATGAGTTTCAGGTTGTTCTCCATGGGGTCTGAAAGATGTCTAGGATGTGCATGCAGTTGTTGCATGCATCTGACAATAAACCTCCCAATGTTGTGTGTTGACTGATTTCCACCTCATAGGGGTGGATATCTGTGGCCACCTTCTTCAGCATAACAAATCATCCATCTGATACCCTTATATGCACTGGTGAGTTCAGAGCCCGAGGATGCAAGGCCAGGACATACAGTAGGGGCATGACCATCTTCACAGTTGAAAAAGGATCGACCAGTTTCATGCCATGACAGTGTCTAATCTGGCTTGTAACGAGGCCGCAGCATGTAACCCTGTTCTGCAAACTAGGCCTGGCGCGAGCGCCAGTAGAATTCGTGATCTCTCAGTCCATGACGGCAATCAGGTAGAGGCAAGATAGCGTCGTCGGCAAGCAGGGTGGTCGTCGAGCTCGTTGACAGCGGAGGAGTACGGGGACAAGGCACGAACAAGCCCAGAAGGCGATACTATTGTCTAGTACACACTCACCCACGGTCCGAGTGTGTTGTGATTGTAGCCCGAGCGCTCTGTTTTGTCAAGATGTGAGGACTGGAATGATGGCATTAGTTTAAATTGGTGGGTTACGGTTAGATCGTGATGTGATTCGCGGAGATCCGACGGAAAGTGTCGAAAGATACCAAAAGCGGACGAGTGTGCTGAGTCAGCGGACGCTTACGCCTCGACACTCCTGTCTTCACTGCTCTCTGCCATCTACTCGCTGTCTTTCACGACGAATACGACTCCATCCTCACGACCACGACCCCCCATTCGTTCGTCTTTTCGTCTGATCATCTCACAGTGGCGACCCTCGCTTCCAATGCGATGTACTACCCGCAACCATCGCCGGGCATTGCCCACAAACTCCCTGCACATCAACATCCCCAAGTTCACGATCAGTCTCCCTGGTCGCGCCAGCATCACCCTGTGCTAGGCCCCCTGGCCATGGCCAACCTCCGACCTCCCCTGCGTACCCCCTCTTCACCAATGGCGCTCTCAACGCTATGCAACACCATCCGCACGCGCATATGGCAGGGCCCCTCGCTCACCATCACCACCACCAGAATTCTCTGTCGCACACGCATTTTCCATCGCCCCCGAATGGAAATGGAATGCCGGGCCATGTAATGGGACAGACGGGATCACCTGGGAGTGTCGCGGCACCACAGATGACCGTACACTGGCAGCAGCAGCTTCTAAAGTGCGAGGTGAGCATTTCTGTTTGATTTGATTTGCGAATGAACCATGTCTTTGTCATATGGTGAGGGCTTCATCTCTTTTTTCCAAGGCAGTATATATCGGGGCGTATGCGTCTCGGATGTAGAGTGCATGCAAGACACTCTGTCTCGCTTCCGCAGACGCATTCAGTCCCTTGATTCCCAGACGTGGTCCATTCGCGAGCTTTTCTTTTTATCGTAGAAGCAGACTGATAGTCCCTCAGATGAGTCGCGCATCACGCTCACCTCACCACCGAGCGCGTGCGAGCGCTATGGCCTCCCGTACGGTGCAGAAGTCAGCCATCACCATTACCAATCCCAATGCCGCCAAAGCCACTGAGACCAACGGCCATGCGTCGAAAGATAGTTTCGGTAACTCTACGGCATCCCCGTCGACAACCTCTGCGAGTGCGGCCTCGCCGGCTGTCTCGAATGCCACTGCAAGCGGTGTCGATCATCCCACAGCCACTGTTGCCCCCGTCGCAGAGGTTTCCCGACCTACTGCACCCAAGCCTGCGAGCAATACCTGGAACTCTCTGGATATGGGTGGAGTGAACATCAAGAGCATACCGCGGACATCGGGTCTTTTCTCATTCACCTTCCTCCTAAACCTCTACCTAAATCACAATTCACTATCGACCATACCTCCAGAGATTGCGAAGCTACGGCATCTAGAGCTTCTAGATCTCTCAGGAAACAACCTCGTCAGCGTTCCTACTGAGCTTGGCATGCTCACGTCGCTGAAGGAGTTATATCTGTTCGACAATCACCTGACGACACTCCCCTCGGAGCTCGGCACCTTACACCAATTGCAGACGCTCGGCATCGAAGGCAACCCATTGGACGCATCGCTCAAGCAGATCGTGCAGAAGGACGGGACGCCCGCGTTGATCGCCTACCTCCGTGACTCGTGTCCGAGCTCGACGCCTCCACCTGAGCGGCAGTGGATGGAGCTGATCAGCCCAGCAGAGCGGGAAGCATACCAGGAAGACCCCAATGTCGAGACAGTGACGGCGCTCTGTTACAACATCCTTTGCGATCGCTGCGCGACGGAGCGGCTTTACGGCTATACTCCGTCTTGGGCGCTACAGTGGGACTACCGGAAAGAGCTCATTTTGGCGGAGGTCCTTTCACACGAAGCCGACTTCGTATGCCTGCAAGAGGTGGATATCGCAAACTTCGAGGAATACTTCCAGCCGAACATGTCCGAGCGTGGTTACGAGGGTGTCTTCTGGCCCAAGTCGAGGTACAAGACGATGAGTGATATGGACAGGAGGCTTGTTGATGGGTGTGCGACGTTCTTCAAATCTTCCAAGTCAGTCTTCTGGTCATGTTTCGCGCATTGTTTGCTCATTCGTTGGTCAGATATCAACTCGTCGAGCAGCATCTTGTGGAGTTCAGCGCAGTGGCTATGCAGCGGTCTGACTTCAAGAAGACCGATGACATGTTTAATCGCGTGCTAGGCAAGGATCACATTGCTGTTGTATGCCTGCTCGAGAACAAGCAGACCGGGACGCGCTTCGTCCTCGCCAACACCCACATCCACTGGGACGCAAACTTCCGCGACGTTAAGCTTGTCCAGGTTGCACTCCTCGTCGAGGAGCTGGAGAAGATGGCGAGCGGGTTTTCCAAGTATCCGCCCCGCCTCCCCCCTACGCCCTCTTCAGCTAGTAGCAGTTCGACAACCCCGAACGCAGGGGAACACAATGGGTCGGCACGACCGCCGCCCGTCTACTCGGACGGAACAAAGATCCCTCTCATCATCTGCGGCGACTTTAACTCACTTCCCGGTAGCGGCGTATACGAGTTTTTGTCTAACGGCAATGTTACACACAACCATGCTGATTTCATGGGACATACGTACGGGAAGTACACCTCTGAGGGGTTGCGGCATCGGTTAGGCCTGAAGAGCGCGTATGGATCGACGGGCGAGCCACCGATGACGAACTACACTCCGAGCTTCCAGGGTCCCATCGACTATATCTGGTACTCGACGGCGAACTTGTCTGTCAACGCTGTCCTCGGCGAGGTGGACAAGTCGTATCTGGAGAAGACGGTCGGATTCCCGAACGCTCACTTCCCGTCTGAGTAAGTGACAGTCATCTGCAGTGGAGCGTTGGATGCTCATTGCTTCGTTTTACAGCCATCTATGCATTGTCTCCGAGTTCCGCGTACGACCCCCCAAAGAACCACAACCGGCTCGTCCTCCCCCTACCTTCCCCGAGTCGTCAAGAGCACACGCATAAAGGGTATCATGGCACCACCACATACCCTAGCACTCCCCTCATCCCTTCATCTTCGCTTGCATATACTTCTTCATTGTGCATATGCCAGAGGGCGTCCCTTTTCATCGCCGTGTGAGATGTTGACGCGTACTCTTTTCTACTTGATCGTTCAGTACTTTCTTGTTGTTCGCATCCTCGTTCGTTCCCCCATCCTCATCTTGGTATGTCTGAATCCACGTCCGTTTTGTGTCTGCTTTGCTTTCGGTTCCTGGTCCGTGTCATGTCGCGTTGAACACCCTGCAAACTGTAGCATGTGCGTGTACGTCTTGTCCCCATAGTTTATAAAATCCCTTCAACTCTCGCACCACCGCCTGCGGCTCGCCCGCGCTCCGCGGGTTACTACTCATTGGGCAGTGTACATGGTATGTCTTTGCTCGGAGCCTGGATCAGATAAAGGCGCGGACATCGCGTAGGCGCCCATCAGCCGTACGATTCGGGATTTCAGACATCGTGCAATGGCTGAGGGCATACAAAAGCCATGCCTGCTCCTCGCCACCTTCCCCTGTCCCTGCATCTGCCATGGCTCTCTACCAAGCGACTGCATCTGCCCCCGTGAACATTGCGTGTATCAAGTAAGCTGCTCGAGCGAGTGGGGTGTATTGACACTGATGGACGCGGATAGGTACTGGGGGAAGCGGGACGCAAAGCTCATCCTCCCCACGAATTCCTCTCTCTCGGTCACGCTTGACCAGGATAACCTGCGCTCGACGACGACATCGAGAGCGGACCCATCGTTTGAGAAGGACAGACTGTGGTTGAATGGCGAGGAGGAGGAGATCCAGGAGGTCGGGAGGCTGTCGACCTGCATCCGGGAGATGAAGCGGATGCGGAGAGAGGTTGAGGCCAAGGACTCTAGTCTGCCTCAGGTGCGTTGACTCACAGCTATGTCATATGCTACGATGAATGACGGTCGCTACCGTCCAGCTCTCCTCGTACGCTGTCCACATCTCCTCGCGGAACAACTTCCCCACCGCGGCGGGTCTTGCCTCCTCCGCCTCAGGCTTCGCAGCCCTCGTTTCCTCACTCGCCGCGCTCTACCAGCTCCCTGCATCCCCCTCCGAGCTCTCCCTCATCGCGCGCCAGGGCTCGGGCTCCGCGTGCCGCTCGCTCTTTGGCGGCTTCGTCGCCTGGGAGATGGGCTCGAAGGCCGACGGCTCCGACTCGCTCGCAGTCGAGGTCGCTCCGCGCGAGCACTGGCCGGATATCCACGCGCTGATCTGCGTCGTCTCGGACGACAAGAAGGGCACGTCGTCGACGTCGGGGATGCAGCGCACGGTGGAGACGTCGACGCTGCTGCAGCACCGCATCAAGCACGTCGTCCCCGAGCGGATGCGCGCGATCAGCGACGCCATCCGTGCCCGCGACTTCGACGCGTTCGCGCGAATCACGATGCAGGACTCGAACCAGTTTCACGCCGTCGTGCTCGACACGGACCCGCCGATCTTCTACATGAACGATGTCTCGCGCGCGATCATCGCGCTCATCACCGAGTACAACCGTGTCTCGGTCGCTGCTGGTGGGAAGCTGAAGGCGGCGTACACGTACGACGCGGGCCCGAACGCGGTCATCTACGCGCCTAAAGAGAACCTCAAGGAGATCATAGAGCTCATCGTGAACTACTTCCCACAAGCGGACCCTTTCAAGGACTCATTCGGGCTGTTCGGTGCTGCTGGTGTGCAGGGCAAGGTTATCGAGGGCTTCAACGCCGCGGTCGCCAAACCGTTTGGCGTCGGGGCCGTCAAGGGTCTCATCCACACGAGGGTGGGCGACGGTCCGAGAGTATTGGGCGCGGAGGAAGCGTTGTTAGGTGCTGATGGTCTGCCGAAGGCATAGTGTTTTGTATTCTAGATAGATTTTGTTGCTAGCTTTCGGGTGAATATTGTATTCTGAGTTCTCGATAGTGAACCAAACCGGTTCAACTCGGTGGTCAGCGGACCAGCTTGGGCGATGACATCATAATTTACTGAACGTCAAGTTCGACATCTCAGTGCGCAGAAAAGGCAAGTCTTTGCATTTCACATCATGGGGAACGTGAAGGGAGGGCTGGTCTTATATACCGGGGACGCAAAGCGCAAGACGATATGCTCCCTTTCTCCCTCTCGCTCTTCGTTCGCCCAACAGCTGTCCGACTCGCCCTTCGCCCCCGCATCTCTTTGCGCACAAAGATGACGCTACCAAAGCCTAACACGCAGCCGCCCAACGGCGCAGTCATCATCCACAACCTCGCCAAGGTCGCCTCCGAGAGCGATAAGTTCCGGAGGGTCCTGTTCACCGGAAAGCATAGCCAGGCATGCCACATCGATTTCGCCGCATATACCCCACTGAACGGCCAGTAGCTCGTCATCATGACTATCCCTGTCAGTGGCGAAATCGGCGAGGTCCGTGACATGTCCCGACGGTGCGCTGGGGCGTAATGCATACGCATTCATTATAGGAAACGCACACTGTGGACCAGCATCTCTACTTCGTGTCTGGTAGTGCACAAGCAGTTACGAACGGAAAGGTAAGCACCAAGAGGCGTTGACCACTGGTACGAGTCCGTAACATTCCATTAGAAAACGAATATTAGTCCAGGAGACCACGTCATAATTCCTGCGGGGACGTTGCACAACGTGAGCGATGGCCTGGCGTCATCAAGCATTTGTCCTCACTTATCGAACAGTTTATCAACACTGGCCCGACGCCACTGATTGTCTCTACCGTAAGCTGCGTCTTCCTTCCCTGTGGTCATTTATTGATTGCAACGCATACAGGTCTATGCTCCCGCCGAGCACAAGGCGGACACCGTTCACAACAGTTTGGAGCGAGGCGAGAAGTTGGAAGACGAGGGGAAGGATGAAGCTCCTGCATGGGCGAAGATAGTTGGAGTCACGACCTCATAGGGGCCACATCGATGTGTATGATAAGACCAGCTCATCAGACCCGCCGCTTGAAGCCTCGAAGGAGCTCCGTTCGCTGGTCCGTCAGCAGTAGTGGCCAAGGCGACTGTTAAAGAGGACTGCGCGAAGCAGCAGGCGGCGATAGGACATCAAGTGAAAGCTAGCGCTGTGTTCCTGGGAGCGGGCTGTGCGTCGAGAACGCCCACAACGAATGGGGGCCGCCCTGTTACTATTGTCGATACGATACGTGTGGTCCGAAGGGTGGGTACCGTTGCGGCAGCCTATGTTAAGTGAAGTGTTGGTCACTCTGACCAAACAGAGTGAAACCATTGGGCCACGAGTGTCGCCCAGAAGAAGGCTCATGCCAGCATCTCATCGAAGGAACCCATCACATGTACCACCCAGCAAGCGCAGCCAGATCTATAAGAGGCGGCCTTCAGCGCAAGGAAACGGCAGTCCTCGACTAGTACACAACCACTCACCCGCTCAACCACTCCCACTCAACTCTCGAACAACATGTCTGTAAGTAGGCATCGTTGAGAGCCACGGGGATAGGGAGATGACACGAATTTGCAGGAGAAGGCTACTTGCGCTAACGTCCAGGCCAACGGCGGCTCGTGCACCTACCCCGCCTGCGGCTGCGCCGAGCCCCCCAAGAGCAAATAGATGCTCTTCGTCGTCTCTTGTCACACATGCAGGTTGGTCACCATTTAAGGCTCCCCAAGTGCATGTAGAGGCTGACATGGGATATACGGTTGTGTAGTGACTAGTCGTCGACGGAGGACCTCTCGGATGGGTTGGATGGGTCGCGTCTTGCTGCCGGGTGATCTGTTGATGCTGTTTAACGTCGCTTGCGAATCATACACATGGCTTGCATTGTATCAACATGATGTGATGAGTGATCCCGGCAGATGTTCGACCATGAGACCTCGAGGCCGGCCAAGTGGCGAAGCCTCCCCGTTGAGGTCGATGACGTTGACAGCTATGTGGACTGCGGTCGACGGAGTCCAAGATAGCGGCTGCTTCTAGATATCTTACGAACAAGAAAAAGATGCAGCATTCAGATTATAGTGATGGAAGTATTGCCTGTAGTTCGTGACGGCGCGTAACGAACCAAATGTGCGCGCGACTGACTTGTCCTCTCGTGTTGCACTGTGTTTGGCCGTGTGGGTCCGCAGGCTTCGGGCACGCCCGATCCCGATCGGCCTTCTGATTGGTCTTCCGAGACGCCCATCGGAGGATCTGCGCGCTAAGCCACGAACTCCGCGACGACGAGGACAATGCAGGCCATGTGCATGCGAGACTCGGTGTACATATGCGCACCCTGCATCACTGCAATCAAATATCTGCCTTGCGGTCATTGAGGTATGGTACAAGTCCAGGCAGATGTATAGCACATACAACATGCCCGGTAATGCCTAGATACACGAATTATATAATAATGTCCCAAACCTTACGGAAAGAAAGAACCTTGCCAACAAATATTTCATCCTTGCAGAACCATGAGTCTACATGTCATGGGAGGTGTATGCGGCGCTTCACCGATACAGGTGGATCATGATCATTGACCATATGCGATAGAGATACTGTGTCAAGATCTAGGACTCGCAGTCACACCCAGCTCCCTCTCTGGCTCCGGCATATCTTCTACCATTTCAGGTGTTATCTTGTCAGGCTTGCCTGATATGAACTTGTATTGTGTTCTGCAAATGTACTGTACTGTACACTTACATTCTTTTTCACTCTTGTCTTATCTGCAGGACTCATTGTTGAACTTCTACTATTTCATACATTATCTAATAAGGCTCTCCTGATAAGGACTTTTCTTGTGTTCTGCTACGCTACTTACTATACATAGATTACATTCCTTTCTGTTTCTTATCTATAGATAACACAGTCTGGACTATACCGAGTTCCATTCGGCATCCCATTTGGTATCCACTCGGTATCCATTTGGACTCCTCTCAGTATCCATTCAGTATATCCATTCGGACTCCTCTCGGTATACACTCGGTATCCACTCGGTGATCCGGATTACAACTTTACAATGACTCATGATCTGATTCATGATGACTCGCATAGTTTATGATTATGACTCGACATGACTCAGGCCTCATCTGATATGCCTACTGTACAATCAGATAATGCCTTCCTCTCATGTATATATACTGGGCTCAGATGTCCTCTAATGTAATCATTCCTTCATCTGCTTTCCTGTCTGCCTAACAGGACTCCCTCTAGCAGTCTCCCTCACAGGTTTGTTCACTCAGCCTTACAGCCACTTCTATCACTCCTTTCAACAGGCTATGAGCCCTGCACTATTGCGCTAAACCTCATTGCTTTTATCATCCCTGCAGGATCTCGAAGACTACACTCCTAGGAGTAAGCGTAGCAGTTTGCTAGTCTCTCAGTAGACTCAGTGTTTGATGTCCTGAAGTGCCCAAGGCATTGAAGGATCGTATTTCCAGTGGGCCTGCATGCTGTTTGCAAAAAGTTTATCCTCCAACGAGACCTGAGAGAAAGGTCTGTTGATGCCAACTCTACCACATCAAGTTCAATCTCGGATCTAATGTTTTTGTGATACCAGTTGCACCCACTCCCCGCTCCTGTCCGCTCCCAACCCCGCTCTCTAGCTGAGCGACTATCAGACCCTGCTCCACGCCTGCTCCCTGACTTCAAGAAGAAGTCAACTGAAGAAGTTGTAGGGATTCTCGAGAAGGTTAGCGCCACCATCGAGCACTACCAAGCTATCTTTGACAAGAAGTACCTCTTTGAATCACTCCTCAGAGACTCCCAGTGTGCCCTCCATCGCTTCGCAGACCAGCTCAACTGGGTCAGCGATAACTTCGACAAAGCCAACAACTGGTCAAAGCAGCAGCACAACAGCATTTCATGGGCTTGTCGCTGCATCAGAACAGTCGAGTTCTCGACATCGCAGGAATCACTAGTGAAATGGTACAGGAAGGTCACTAAGGACCTGACGAGCATAGCCAATGGGGGCTACTTGGACTGGATAGTTTTGTAAACAGGTCGGCATACCTAGCGTTTTTGTATACATCACTGGATCACATTGTGGCTTCATCTGAGCATTCGCTAGACGAGAATTTGGAAGCAGCAACAGCAGAATCAGCAGAAGAAACTCCATTCAACTGCAAAGGACTACCACACTTATTTGACTTCACTGAGAAGCAAGACTATCATCAACGACCCACAGGACCTGACTATGGGTACTGGGTGTGTGAAGATACAGTCTGTAAGAACAGGTGGTCTGGTCCATATGCCAAAGGCACAGACTGGGGTATCTCAGTTAACAACTGGAAAGAGACCAATCTATATTCTGAGTTTGCTTCCACAAGTTTTTTCAAGGGTTCTGAAATTGAACTGCAACATCTTGCATCAATCCCAGAGTACGGGTCTCCATCTATCCCTGGCTCTAGAGTGTCTTCTCCAACTCCTGAAGTTTCCCCAGTAAATCTATCTCCATCATTTGTTCCTACTACTTTACCGTCAGATCTATCGAATCTCTTTGGAGAAGATGACGTAGAGGGACTCCTAGCAATGTCTCAAGAAGAAGTAGAGGAAACAGTACTATCTCCTCACCTCACTTTTATTCTTGAAAGTTTACCTGCACCCTCTGTTTCTGAAGAAGTCTCAGACTTCTTCGAATTTTATCTCCTTTCCACAACAATGTCGGACATGAAGGCAGACAGCATTTCTGTCCTCAAAAAGTCTTCGGACTACAAGGTGTGGTCGAGTCAGATGCTCGGCTACCTCACGTTTATTGAGGCCGATGAGGCTCTCAAGGCCAGTGATCTCAAGGACACAGATTACAAGAAGGTGAACACCCGAGCCAAGGGTGTCATTCTTATGTGCATGGACAATAGTTTCCACCACCTCCTCTATGAGAGTGTAGGAGGCGTTGAGGTCATGAAATTGGCTAAGGACATGTGGTTGTTGCTCAAGATGCATTTTGGTACCCTGGACGCAGCATTTGTTTGGTCACAGTTCTCGGCTCTCATCAAGTCGAGAGAAATGGATGACAACAAGCCGATGCAGGATCAAATTTCTAAGATTCAAACCATACTCAAGGACATTGTCAACAGCTGCATTATGTTGGATGAGCCAACCCAGGCTCTCCTTCTGATGTCAAAGATCCCAGACAGTTACTCGACAATGGTGTCGGCCATCATGGTGACTACCGTTCTCAACGAGCTGAAGGTCGAGACTCTTGTCAGCAAGATTCTCTCTGAGGAATCTCTCCGCTGGTCTGGTATGGGACAGTCTGCATCGAAGATGCCCCAGGTCAAGGTACACAATGGTAACAGTCCTTGCTTGCACTGTGGCAAGAAGCACGGCTCCGAACAATGCTGGATCAAGTACCCACACCTGCACCCCCAGAATGGTGGTTACAAGGTCAAAGGGAAAGGAAAGGGTGGCAATGGCAATGGTAAAAAGGCGAACACGGTAGTCATTCACACTACCACGGATGGGACAAAGGTCATGCAGTCCGGTTCGTCCTCGTCAAATGGTCAAGGTCCTTTGGTGGTTGAAGTTGAGGAGGTTAAGTACACCACTTGTACGGATCCTACATGTAGAGTCTGTCCTCCCCATACTGCTGGTTCTTTAGTGGCTTCATCTCTTGTTGTACATAATGGCGCATCTGCTGACACTGGGTCTGCACAATTGAGCTTGTCGTTCTATTGCCCTGGTGTGAATAAGTCTCATTCACATCAATTCAAGCACATTGTATGGCTCATGGACTCAGGTGCAAGTCAGACGGTCGTCAATTCACTTGAATACTTCTGGGATTACAAGCCGTACATGGTTCCCGTCGTTTTTGGTACAGCAGGAGATGCTAAGATAGAAGCACTAGGATCTGGCACCATCAAAGGTTTAACAACAGTTGGAACAGAGCACATGATGATTACTATATCTAATGTTGCATATATTCCTCAAGCTTCTGGCTGTTTGTTTTCTACTGGTATTGTGGAGAAATCAGGACATATGCCCATCCAAGGTTCAGGTCAGATGGTCATTTATGATCAACCATTTTTGCATGGCAAAGTTTCTGGCAACGTTGTTATGGAAGCACTGTACAACTTCCTAAACAACTTGTATTTTTCATTTATGGACGTCCTGGACAGGAAATCGGCAGCTCTGCTGTCTAACCCTTTTCGTACCTGGCATTGCCAGATGGGGCATCCATCTAAGGAAGTAATTCACCGTTTACCTGATCATACCAAGGGTGTTGATCCAGTGGGGGTTGAGGATCAATCCCCTTGTGAAGGTTGTCAATGGGGCAAGTCTCATCACGCTCCGTTCCCCATGTCTTACAAATGTGCTACCAAACCTCTCGAGTTGGTTCATACCAACGAAGATGGTCCTATGCATACCCAAGCAGTCAATGGTGGTTTTAAGTACTTCATTTCGTTCCTGGATGACTATACTAGTCTAGGACAGGCCTATTACCTTCGTCATAAGTCTGAGTCGCTCCAAGTGTTTGAGGACTTTAAGGCATGGGCTGAGAATGTTACTGGTAACAAAATAATCCACGTACGTTCGGATCGAGGGGGGGAATATACTTCTGATGCTTTCACGGCCCATCTCAAATCCTATGGGATTGTTCATCAAAAGATGGTAGCACACTCGCCTCAGCAAAATGGGCGAGCTGAACACTGGAATCGCATGATCATGGAAAAGGCTATGGCTATGCTTCACCATGCTGGTCTTAGTCACGGTTTTTGGCAACTTGTGGTTCATACCGCTGTCCATATTGACAATCGCCAGCCTATGCGACTCCTTAAGTGGCAATGCCCAATAACTCTCTGGGATGGCACAGTCCCAGATATTTCATACTTTAGAGTATTTGCTTGCAAAGCATTTGTGCATGTGCCAAAGGAACGAAGACAAGGGAAACTCGACAAGAAGGCAGTCGAGATGATCTTTGTTGGATATGAGCAAGGCTCCAAGGGCTACAAGTTCTGGGATGCCTCCAGTCGACAGATTGTTGTGTCTCGTGATGTGATCCTTGATGAAGATTCCTTTCCATCATGCAAGGATTTGGCTAACCCGAAGACTCTGGGTCCACCACTTTTTGATCCTGTAGACTCTGATTCTGAGGATGATGACGAGGAACAGATCAAAATCCCATTTCCTCTACCAGTAGAGAGCGAAGATTTTCATGAGGACATCGACGAACCGGAACCAGTGGGAGAACCTGAGAAACAGCTCCCTGAACCTGCACAATGTCCACAACCTGTACAACCTCCTCAGCCCGCATATGCTCACCCTCGTCGTGAGAATGCTGGGAGAATAAGGACAATGTTTATGGTGATGAGCCTCCAGCTCAGATTGACCGTCAAACTGATTCTCATGGAGATCAGCAAGCGGAAGTGTTTATGATATTGCAGGCTCTCAAGGAAGCCAACTACTCTGAGTCGGTTCCTACCTCACATTCAGACGCAAGGAAATCCCCTGAGTGGGACCACTGGCACGCTGCTGAAGGCTCTGAGATGAAGTCTCATGAGCAAAACGGCACCTGGATCTTGGTTCCCCGTCCCAAGAACAGGGAAATAGTCAAGAATAGATGGGTGTATGCGCGAAAGCATGATGGCCGGTACAAGGCCCGGTTAGTAGCAAAGGGCTTCACTCAAGTCTGGGGTGAAGATTACCATGAGACATTTTCTCCAGTTGCTCGTTTTGAATCACTTCGATATATGTTTGCACACACTGCACTCGAAGACTGGGAAATGGACTCTATGGATGTTAAGACAGCTTTCCTCAATGGTGAACTCAAAGAGGAAATTTACATGGAACAGCCAGAAGGATGGGTAGTTCCAGGCAAGGAGGATTGGGTCTGCCTCCTCAAGAAGGCCATCTATGGTCTTAAGCAAGCATCTAGACAATGGAATGCTAAGATCCACCAAACTCTTTTGAACCAAGGGTTCATATGGACATATTCAGATGCCAGAGTTTACGTTTACTCCAGTAAAAGCAATGGTCAAGTCTGCTATGTAGTACTCTATGTAGACGACTTATTACTTCCTGGGGATTCTAAACCGTTCATCGAGCAAATAAAGAATCATCTTAAGAAGGAGTACCAGATGACCGACCTTGGACCAGTAGAACATTTCTTAGGACTTAGGATTTGTCGTGATTGTCAAAAGCGACAGATTCTAGTTGACCAATCTGAATACGTTCAGACCATTTTGGAGAGGTTCCAGATGTCTAATTGCAAACCTGCAAAGACACCTCTACCTGCTGGTTCAGTTTTGGAGAAGAACACAGAAACTGCAATGGATGCATTCCCTACTGAGTACCAGAGCGTTATTGATAGCATCATGTATGCTATGCTCGGTACACGGCCTGATATCGCTTTTTCCATAATGAGACTTGCCAAATTTGCCTTGAACCCGTCGAAGCAACACATGCACCTTGCACAATACGTCTTACGCTACCTTAGGGGAACAAAAGACTATGCACTTTGTTACAATGGTGATTCCAACTCCGGGTTAATTGCCTATTCAGACTCGGACTGGGCAGAAGATCACGATGATAGGCACTCCACAAGCGGCTTTGTGTTCCTCATGGCCAATTGTGTCGTTTCTTGGGTTTCCAGACGCCAACCCACTGTTTCCCTCTCTTCAACAGAAGCAGAGTACAAAGCAGCCTCAGACACATGTCATCAAATGGCATGGCTTCGGAACTTCGGACAAGAGCTTGGTGACAATATGACCGCTCCTACTCCTTTGTGTCTGGACAATCAAGGAAGCATTTTCCTTGCAGTTAATCCTGCCGTGGACTGCCGCACAAACCACATCAAAATTTGGTATCACTTCATCCGAGAATTCTACGAGAAGGGTGAAACCAACATCTTCTTTGTTGCGAGCAAAGACCAGCTTGCAGATGCGTTGACTAAGAATGTTCCCCTGTCTGGAATAGAGAAACTTCGAACATCAACTGGCATGGTCATAGCATCTTGAACAAGTGGGAGTGTTGAACTTCTACTATTTCATATGTTATCTAATCAGGCTCTCCTGATAAGGACTTATCTTATGTTCTGCTATGCTACTATACGTAGATTACATTCCTTTCTTCTTATCTATAGATAGTTGATTATACCAAGTTCCATTTGGCATTCCATTTGGCATTCCACTTGGACTCCATTTGGTACTCCATTCGGTATCGGAACTCCACTCCCTTGTCATATGATATTGACGGTTATCTATAGTTCTGTTTAACATCTTACTAACACTTATTCATGAAGCTTACGATGATGACTCATGACTCAGACATCATCTGATAGGTATACTGTACAATCAGATAATGTCTTCGTCTCATGTATATATACTGGGCTCAAATGCCCTCTAATGCAATCGTTCCTTCCTCTGCTCTCCTGTGTGCCTAACAGGTTCCCTCGAGCAGTTCCCCTCACAGGTTCGTTTATCTGCCTTCACAGCCACTTCCATTTCACTCCTTTCAACACTGCTGTACAGTAAGAATGAGCCCTCCTTATATACTAAGAGAGGGGTCCTTATGGGGTCCTGCAGATGCGAGCAAACCGTAAGGTAAGGTACAAGACTCTGGGTAAATGTATCAAAAGAGAGGGGTGATGTGACACAAAGTGGATCGTTACAGCTCTGTCCGTCTTCACATTCTATTGAGCGCCTGCCAGTCTCGAGCCAAGAAGGCTTCCAGTCAGGTTGATATCGTGGCCGTAGAGTGTACCCTTCATCAGGAAAACCGGACCCCGACAAAGAGCTCATAGGGCACCCTCAGTGAGCACGAGGGTCACTTATGAGACTTGATCTGTGATCGGATCACAATGTCTCAGGGATGAGCCTTGGTGAGATGTGTAGCTCGAAAATGAGCAACAGTGAGACGCCAGCCTCATGGGTCATTGATTGGTAGACTGACATCTCAGACAAGAGCCTCTTGTTCATATGGGACTGTGGCGGAGTTGAAGCTAGTGCCACATCGCACCGGTGGTGCTTGTCGTGGCTGTTTTTCATGAATCCTGATGCGAGCGAGACACTTATAGGTAAGTTCGAGTAGTATTAGGTGACGAACACATCAGAGTCCAATATAAATGGTGGTAAACATTACGGTGAACAGCGGCAGAATAACATAAAGGGCTGGTGTCTGCAGTGGTGCAGCAGCAAATGGAAGTGAATTACTAATGTACTACTTCATCTTATAGTTCAATTATTCTGATACAAGGACTTCACACTGCGGTGCTCGTGCTGAGTTGTGGATGCGCTAGTGGCGGCGATGCAGGCTGTCAACTCACAAATGGTCTCGGGTGAGCAGCAATATGCACCAAATATATGGCGTGAGATAGCATCTCACGACATGAGATGTGTCCTCAAATTTGAGCACCTGTGAGCCTACGACCTCATACATGATCCCACGACCTCTCGATTGCTCTCGCACGAGACGATGATCTCACGACTACATATTGGTGAGACCCCTTGCATATATTCAAGGGGACTGCGATTCCTGATGTTGCTTGAGTAGCCATGGCTGCCGTTCGCGCCAGAGACGCTCGTGATCGAATAGTCCGCCATCCAAGCAGTCGAGTTCTATGGCCGACCCTGGTGACGAGCAGGCTTCCTTACGCAGTGTAGCGGGACACTAACTTACCTGGTTGTTGTGACGACCTAAGGTCTAGTCACAGCCTAACAATCTACTTCAAACCCGGGACGTTCGACTTACTGATTCTTATCTGAAACTGAAAGGGAGTCAGGGACTCAACCTTAGGGCTAGAGACAAGTATACATTAGTTTGTAGAAGAAACTGGTACAGGGGGCACCCTGCTCACCTAGAGACAAGAGGTCGAAACTGAGTCTCTAGGGGAGCAGGGGGTGGTCTTTATATACAGCCCGTGTTTAGGGCAAGCTATCTACAATGGTCTGTGCGCAGAGCGTCGTGATTGGATCGGAAGGGTGTGGAATATTGTGGAACTGTTCTTGGCATGATGGACAAGGTCGCGAGGCTTTGGCCGATGACCGAGGCTGTGCCCGAAGGCCGAGGGTAGACCGAAGGCCGAGGGTACACCGAGCGCTGGGCGCTTTCGTCAACTCGTGACAGTACCCCCCTCCTAGGGGCGCATGACCTCATGCGTGGCGCCCAGCCCAAGTTCCCAACCCGACCGATGGTGAACTGATGTCAGGGGTTCTGGGACTGGCTTGAACTGCAGGGCTCCAAAAACTGTTGCCGACACACGGCGTGGGGCGGATGGGTGCTGGTGATGGAATGCCTCTACTAGGCGACGAGCATTGGCCACGTTGCGTGCCGGTTCCCAGGATGTGTGCGAGTCGTCATAGCCTTTCCATTTGACCAAGTATTGGAGTTGCCGTCTGAAAATGCGTGAGTCCTTGATGTGCTCAACCTCGTATTCCTCCTCTCCTTCGACTTCTATTGGTGGAGGTTCTGTGGGCATTCGCCCTGGGATAGGGCTGTTCTTGTACGGGCTGATCAGTGACACGTGAAACACTGGGTGGACAGGTACGGATGGGGGTAGTTCCAGCTCGTAATCCAGGTCACCAGTGCGGCGAATGACCTTGTAGGGTCCAAGTCGTTTAGGGCTAAGCTTTCGACTTGGTTGCCGAATTCTGAGGTTTCGAGCATCCAGCCATACTTTGTCGCCTGGTTGGAATATTGGTGCCTCCGTTACCTGCCGGTCATAGTACCGTTTCATCCGTTCAGCTGCTAACTCGAGGGATGCTTGGCAGTCACGACGGACTTCTTCAAGCAGGGAGAGGCGTTTCTCGGCTGCAGGGACTGTGGACATGGGGCCGGATCGTGCCATGGCCGATGGGTGATATCCCGTCAGCATGAAGAACGGCGAGTGACCAGTAGCAGAGTGTACTCGGTTGTTTAATGCGAACTCTGCTATGGGCAGGTGTTTGGCCCAGTCATCCTGTCGGTGGTTGACAAAGGCACGCAGATACTGTTCAACTTCCTGATTGAGTCGCTCCGTTTGTCCGTCTGTCTGTGGATGAAACGCCGTGGACAAGGCTGGTTTGATCCCCAGGCCCTTGTAGATGGCTTGAAGGTACTTCGATGCGAACTGGGGGCCTCGATCGGAGATTACTTTGGCTGGAACCCCGTGGTGTCGGAATATGTCGCGAATGTAGAGTTCCGCCGCACCTTCGGCAGTGAGTGTCTCATGGCAGGGGATGAAATGTGCCTGCTTCGTAAACCGGTCCACAACAACAAGGATGGAGTCGAACCCTTGCGATTTAGGCAACCCTACGATCATATCAGTGGTCATGACTTGCCAAGGTCCTTCCGGAATCTCGTTTGGCTTGAGAGGTCCTTGGGGTTTTGCCGGGAAGGTCTTGGTTCGGTTGCACACGTCGCAGGTGTCGACATAGTCGTTGATAAACTTGGTCATCCCTGGCCACCAATAGTTCCTGGATACCAACTCGAGTGTTTTTGCCCGACCGGGGTGACCGGCCGCCGGGGCATCATGGTGCATTTGGACAATGTCGCGACGAAGCGTCACGTCCTTTGGTACATAGATGCACCCCCTAAACAACAGGAGACCCTGTTCAGCATTCCACTCGGTGAAATCTCGTTGAAGGCGTGGAGGTCCAAGATCCTGAATCTTCTCGAGAGCCTCGGCAACTATTTGGTCCTTGTCGGAGCAGGTGCGTATGCGACGGAGGATGGCTGTGTCCGGTATGACCGCAGCGTGGCCTCGCTGATTCGCTGCGACCTTGAACTGCGAAGGCTTTAGGACCACCTGGTCGAGGTTGTCGTCTTCGTCATTGACTTGAAGGTCGATCCGCCGGGAGAGTGCGTCTGCCCGTCCATTGGACTTGCCTGCTTTATGCGTGATGACAAAGTCGAACCGTGACAGGTATAAGGCCCATCGGGCTTGTCGACGCGTGAGGTGTTGTGCTGTTCGCCAGTATTCAAGGTTCTTGTGGTCGGAGAGAATCTCGAACTGTGACGGTAGTCCTTCGAGGTAGTGGCGCCAGTCCTCAAGTGCCTCAATGATAGCCAACATCTCCTTGTCATAGATCTCGTAGTTTCGCTGTGCCGAGTCCATTCCATGGGAGCGGAAAGCCACTGGATGCCACTTTCCATCGTCTTGTTTCTGACTGAGGACACCGCCCGTTGCAAACCCTGAGGCGTCTACTTCAATTCGCGTTTCTCGGCTGGGGTCGTAGATAGCCAGGATGGGCGTTGACGTGAAACACTTTTTGAGCTCGTCAAAGGCTTTTTGTTCCTCTTCACCCCAGTGCCAGGGTATGTCCTTCTTGGTCAGGTTGTCCAGGGGTCGAGTGATTTTGGCAAAATCCTGGATAAAGCGACGATAGAAATTGGCAAATCCCCTGAATTGCTGGACCCCCTTGACATTGGTGGGAGTGGGCCAGTTTGCAACACCACTGACTTTGACTGGGTCCATGCGAACCTTTCCCCCGCCGACAATCATCCCGAGGTATTCGGTTTCTGGCACATCCCATTCACACTTCTCTGGTTTAAGGAAGAGATCATTCTCCTTCAATCGTTTGAGCACTTCTCGTGTAACTCGGTCGTGCTCCTGCTGATCGGTGGAGAAGATGAGGATGTCATCGAGATAGACCGTAATCTTTCCTTCTGTAATGAGATCTCGGAAGATATCGTTCATTACATTCTGGAAGGTGGCCGGGGAGTTGGTGAGCCCGAAAAACATGACCCGAGGTTCGTACAAGCCTCGATTGGTCACAAACGCGGCTTTCCATTCGTCTCCTGCTTTGATCCGGATGTTGTTGTAACCCCAACGGATGTCAAACTTGGTGAAGATGGTGGCATTTCGTAGACGGTCTGTGAGTTCCGAGATGAGCGGTAGAGGGTAGCGATTTTTTACAGTGATCGCATTGAGTCGACGGTAATCCTGCACCGGGCGTAGATCACCGGTTTTCTTCTTGATGAAGAAGAAAGGGGAGGATATCGGTGATTTGGATTTCCGTATATAGCCTTTCGCTAGCTGCTCCTTGAGGAACTCATCTAGTGCCACTTGTTCCTTTGGAGCTAAGGGGTAAACCTTAGAGTGGAACGTCTTGGCGTCGGGGACCAGTTCAATCGCATGATCGTAGGACTTATGCTCGGGTAACCGTTCTGAGGCTTCTTTGGAGAAGATGTCGAGGAAGTCGTGATATTTCTCTGGCACCATCTGATCCACGCTTTTGACTTCTCTCTTAAGGAATGCCTCTTCTGCCAGGGCTTGCGAGTACGTGTGTCCTGCGGCAATGTAAAGTTTTGGCGCGTTCGGCAGAGTCACTCCGCGCTCCCAAGCTTCCAGGAGGTCTTCCTCGTTCCAATCAATGTCGACTTCGGGCTCTGAGTCCTCCTCAGGTAGCACCTTAGCCCGTATTTGGCCCTTCTCAACCTTAGAGGTCCTCTTAGCCCGTCGCCTCTTCCCTGAGGTGGCACTGGCAGTCCACTGAGGTTCTATAGGTTCTGTCCGACACGTATTCGGACAACGGGAGAGTTTAAAGGACCCTTGCTCCCAGTCGATTTCGGGGTTGTGTTCGCGCAGCCAGTCCAAGCCTAAGATTACGTCTTCCGGACCGATGTCCGTGACAGTAAACACCACTTTCTCCTCGTGGTCTCCGATCTTCATGTGCAGAACTGCTACTTCTGAAATGCTCCCTGCTTTGTTGAGTGACCCGTCGATGTTGTACAAAGGTATGGGATATTTCAGCTTCTGGGTGCGTACTTTGTTCTCTCGCACAAAACGTCGATTCATGAACTTAGTGGTGGCTCCGCTGTCCACCATTGCTGTAATCTCCTTCTGTCTGTTTCTGCCACGCAGCAAAACAGGTATGTGAAAATGTTGCGATTCGTGATCTAGTTCGTATACATTTGCAGATGACAGTACAGAAAAACGATTCGTAGTCCTCGGTCCAACGCGTACAGCAGCTAACGCGGACCGAATTAAAAACCCTCTGACTCCTTAAGGGATCGGAGTTCCTTCAACTCCGTTTTCAAGGCTGTCATTTCAGCCAGCAACGCTGAGACATCGAGTCCCTTCTCTTTGACTTCCGTCGGGGCGCTTGTCGTGGCTACTGCGGCAACCGTAGCTCGTACTTGGGGGGTCGAGGTTTATCCTTGCAGTTGGGGCATTCCTTGCGTCGATATTCTTTCCGTCCGCAGCCGTAGCAGTCGCCGGGGAATTTCCCATTACCAGTGGTGGCGCTGATAGTGGCCGCCGCCGCTCTGTTGGAGCTAGAGCTACCGGCTTGTCTGCGCTGGAAGAAGGAGTTTTCAGGCCTTCGTGCCTTGTCAAGGTCCAACAGTTGCTCGACCTCAAGTGCCCGTGTGTCCAACTTTTTCCAGTCCTCGAATTTTTCGAGTTGGACTTTGCGGAATATCCGAGTGGGGAGCCCGTCCCGATACTTGTTGCGAAGCTCGACTGTCCCGTATCCAGATCGCTTAGCCGGGCCTGCAAAGGCTGCTGAAAACTCGGCCACGGTGCGTTTTTCTCGTTTGTCCCTTTTGACCAGTTCCTCAATCTCTACTTGCGCGGCTGCAGCGTCGTCGACGTGGCCGAACCGAGTCAGGAGAGCCTGGTAAAAGGCCTCGAGATCGGCAAACGGGGCGCTGGAGCCCTCCGCGTAGAGGACGACATATTGAGTGGCCCACTCCTTGGCGTCCTTGTCCAGGAGATTGAGAACTACGAGAAGCTGGATACGAAGGGACCCAATCACTGACCCATAGTACTCAAAGTACTCTTTACACTGGGCGATGAAGAGTTTAGCCCCTTGCGTTGTCGAGCCATCATAACGCTGTGGGATTAATAGCTTGGCAATTTCTTTATCGGGAGTAGCCATGCTAGGAGGAGGAGGGGAGGGAGATGGTGGTGGTGGTGCGCCTGCAGGAGGTCGGCCGGGGTTTCGTGTAGGTTGACGACCACGGGTTGGTCGTGGGGGTTCGGGGCTCGGATTGCGCGGAGGTGTAGGAGGATCGGGAGTTGGGATTCGTGAAGGTACTCGGGAAGCTGACCGACTGGCGTGAGTGCTACGAGGCCCTAATGGATGTTGGTTGGTGCGTCTGATCGCCTTGAACCTTTCACCGTCGTCGGTTCGTGACCGTGGATATCGATTGGGGCACGGTTGTTTTGGACAATCGTAGATTTTAGACTCGCCTTCCTCTTCGCGGTAGTGAACGTCGCAGAGGTCTGAAGAGTCGAAGGCGTGTATGCAGCCGTAACAAACCAACTGTTCCGCTGAGCTAGCCACGTTGATTGTATCTATACTACGAGCCAGTCGTTCCCTAGAGCGACGATCTGGTTACAAACTTCCACGTATCGGACTCGTAGGTCTTTAAACGATATCCCTCCTACTGCCCGTAGATCCCTGTCTAGTTTAGCCCACCGTCGCTCTTTGGTGAGCTCTTGTGCACGTTCGCTAAGGGTTTCTGCGAGGTCGTTGAACAGTCTTCCTTTGGCAAGGACTGCTTGGCGAAGTTCTTCGTTTTCTCCGTGGAGTCGATCGGTGTTCTCAAAGACCGCAGTGAGGCGTGTAGCAACGGCGTTGAACTTCCGTGTGAAGGCTCGTTCCTTAGAAACGACTTGTTTCTTGCGGAAATGAAGCCCTTCCGGGGTGGGTTTGATTTCGGGGAGTACGATGGGCGGGGCTGGCTCGATGCGATCGATGAGCGGGGGCGGCGGCGTGCGGAGTCGTTCTGCAAGAGTTCGTCTGGAGTACTCTTCCTTCTGCAGAAGGTCCTTGGTGTGTCTTAACTCGGCTAATCGAGCGAGCTCTTCTCGTCGTCCAGGAACCGGTTGGTACGGGTGTTCCTTCTTTCGAGGACGGGACCGCCTTTTACCGATGTGATCGAATCGATGGGGGTCAGAGAGCTCGATCCGCTCTAGTAGGCCGGTAGCCTCGTTCTTGGCGCAGATGATGCGGGAAGGAGCGGCTTTAGGCACTACAAACGTCCAGTCAGCGCACTGGCACAATAGATCCTGGCTGCGAGAAAAAGGGAGGTAGTGTCGGCGTCTGCCTGCTTTCTCTCAGTCAGGTCAGGTGGGGAATCGGGGTAGTCGCTGCTGAGTTTCCACACTCAGAGCCAAACGTTTGTGGACGAGGTATTGCACCTATGTCCCTTCTGCCCTAGCACGTTTGCTTCCGTCTACAGTCACTGAGACCTCTTGGAAACACACGGCTAGTTTAACTAGCAGAGTCCCTTACACCTGGGAGGCGGCACGCTTTGCTTGTCACTAGTGAACAAGACTTTTACTGTCTGATGACAGCACCTCTTATGCCTGAGGATCGGCAAGGGAGTGGCTAAAGAAAAAGAAGAATCGACAAACGTCGGGGGTGGGAGGAGTTTCGACCTAATGTGACGACCTAAGGTCTAGTCACAGCCTAACAATCTACTTCAAACCCGGGACGTTCGACTTACTGATTCTTATCTGAAACTGAAAGGGAGTCAGGGACTCAACCTTAGGGCTAGAGACAAGTATACATTAGTTTGTAGAAGAAACTGGTACAGGGGGCACCCTGCTCACCTAGAGACAAGAGGTCGAAACTGAGTCTCTAGGGGAGCAGGGGGTGGTCTTTATATACAGCCCGTGTTTAGGGCAAGCTATCTACAATGGTCTGTGCGCAGAGCGTCGTGATTGGATCGGAAGGGTGTGGAATATTGTGGAACTGTTCTTGGCATGATGGACAAGGTCGCGAGGCTTTGGCCGATGACCGAGGCTGTGCCCGAAGGCCGAGGGTAGACCGAAGGCCGAGGGTACACCGAGCGCTGGGCGCTTTCGTCAACTCGTGACAGTTGTTGAGCTGTGAGGCTTGATGCACACAAAGTTGCTGTTTAGCGACTTGGATTGTACTACGCTACAGGGGTCCTTATATACATGTAGGAGACCGTCTGACTAAGCTACTGTATAGTACCAATCCTGATGCATGTGATTCTATCTACGATGCATGTGTTACTTCTGTTACCCAAAGTACCGGTGTGTGAACTCGGCTGCCTAGTTAGGCACTCTCTATTGTTCAACACTCCCCCTTGCTAAGTGCAGCGGTAGATGCGCGCAAGCATTAAATGGCGCATAGTGCAGCCGACTATGCTGGACCCTAATCATAGAATCTTAGTCCAAGCATTTCTCTGAATTTGAGAAATTTGATGCGACCCAAGTTCTTAGTGAACAAGTCTGCCGGATTGTCATCAGTGCTTACGTAGAAGACTTCGACTTTCTTGTCTTCTACTAGCTCCCTCACGTAGTGGTAACGAATGTCAATGTGTTTAGACCGACGTTCCGTGATGGGATTGGAGCTAATGAATATTGCTCCCTGATTGTCCGAGCAGATGGGCAGCGGGCCGAGCTTGTAGCCGATCTCCTCCAGGAGCATCTGTTGAAGGAGTGAAATGGAAGTGGCTGTAAAGGCAGGAGAACGAACCTCTGAGGGAACTGCTGAGGGAGTCCTGTTAGGCACACAGGAAAGCAGAGGAAGGAACTATTCATTAGAGGGCGTATCCAGCCCAGTATATATACATGTGTGAGACCATCACCTGATGGTCGAGTCATGATGAGTCATAAGCGTAATCTACGTGAGTCATCGTTAGTAAGACGGAATCCGGAACTCCAGGTAACCGGTAATATCATATGCTTAAGGAGCGGAGGCCCGGATGTCCGGTATCTAATCTACTGAGATAGGACGAGAGATAATCGAGTCCTATAGATAAGATAAAGAGCGAAAGAGAGTAAGCGTACAATACGGTACGTAGCGTTGCAGAACATAATACAAGTCCATACCAGGCAAGCCTGATAAGATAACGCCTGAAATGGTAGAAGTTCAACACTCCCACTTGTTCAAGACGCTATGACCATGCCAGTTGACGTTCGAAGTTTCTCTATTCCAGAGAGTGGAACGTTCTTGGTCAACGCATCTGCAAGCTGGTCTTCGCTCGCAACAAAGAAGATATCGGTTTCACCCTTCTCGTAGAATTCTCGAATGAAGTGATACCGTATTTCGATGTGTTTTGTGCGGCGGTCCACGGCAGGATTAACCGCAAGGAAAATGCTTCCTTGATTGTCCAGACACAAAGGAGTAGGAGCAGTCATGTTGTCACCAAGCTCCTGTCCGAAGTTCCTAAGCCAAGCCATTTGACGACATGCATCAGAGGCTGCTTTATACTCTGCTTCTGTTGAAGAGAGGGAAACAGTGGGTTGACGTCTGGAAACCCAAGAAACGACACAATTGGCCATGAGGAACACAAAGCCGCTTGTGGAGTGCCTATCATCGTGATCTTCTGCCCAGTCCGAGTCTGAATAGGCAATTAACCCGGAGTTGGAATCACCGTCGTAACAAAGCGCATAGTCCTTTGTTCCCCTTAGGTAGCGCAAGACATATTGTGCGAGGCGCATGTGATGCTTCGACGGGTTCGAGGCAAACTTGGCGAGTCTCGTTATGGCAAAAGCGAGATCAGGCCGTGTACCGAGCATAGCATACATGATGCTACCAATGACGCTCTGGTACTCAGTACGGAATACATCCGTTGCAGTTTCCGTGTTCTTCTCCAAAACTGAACCAGCAGGTAGAGGTGTCTTTGCAGGTTTGCAGTTAGACATTTGAAACCTCTCCAAAACGGTCTGAACGTATTCAGATTGGTCAACTAGAATCTGTCGCTTTTGACGATCACGACGAATCCTGAGTCCTAAGAAACGCTCTACTGGTCCAAGATCGGTCATCTGGTACTCCTTCTTGAGATGATTCTTTATTTGTTCAATGAACGGTTTAGAGTCTCCAAGGAGTAATAAGTCGTCTACATAGAGGACTACATAGCAGACTTGACCGTTGGTTTTACTGGAGTAAACGTAAACTCCTGCATCCGAATATGTCCGTATGAACCCTTGGTTTAGAAGAGTTCGGTGGATCTTAGCGTTCCATTGACGTGACGCTTGCTTAAGACCATAGATGGCCTTCTTGAGGAGGCAGACCCAATCCTCCTTGCCTGGAACTACCCATCCTTCTGGTTGTTCCATGTAGATTTCCTCTTCAAGTTCACCGTTGAGGAAGGCTGTCTTGACATCCATTGAGTCCATCTCCCAGTCTTCGAGTGCGCATGTGCAAACATGTATCTCAAAGACTCAAAACGAGCGACTGGAGAGAATGTCTCATGGTAGTCTTCACCCCAGACTTGAGTGAAGCCTTTGGCTACTAACCGGGCCTTGTACCGACCATCATGCTTTCGTGCATACACCCATCTGTTCTTGACAATCTTCCTGTTCTTGGGACGGGGAACCAAGATCCAGGTGCCATTCTGCTCATGAATTTCATCTCAGAGCCTTCGGCAGCATGCCAGTGGTCCCACTCAGGGGATTTCCTTGCGTCTGAATGCGAGGTAGGAACCGATTCAGAGTAATTGGCTTCCTTGAGAGCCTGCAATATCATAAACGCTTCCGCTCGCTGATCTCCATGAGTATCATCCGTCGGTCGATCCGAGCCGGAGGCTCATCACCATAAACGTTGTCCTTGTTCCTGTTTGGGTTCCTCCCAGCATCTCTCGACGAGGGCGAGTATATACTACTGGCTGAGGAGGTTGAACAGGTTGAGGACGTTCTGCAGGTTCAGGGAGCTCTCTCTCAGGTTCTCTCACTGGTTCCGGTTCGTCGATGTCCTCATAAACATCTTCGCTCTCTACCGGTAGAGGAAGTGGAATTTCGATCTGTTCCTCGTCATCAATCCTCAGAATCAGAGTCTACAGGATCGAATAATGGCGGAC